>CAUYRT010044520.1:0-20032 GCA_963574885.1 Lepilemur ruficaudatus | reverse complement strand
CATCAGAGAATTCCTTTGAGAAGCATTCTCACTAACTTCCTGAAACTCACAATGCAGTTTCTGCACTTCTACAGACTCCAGCTTCCTAGGACCCAGCCTGTAGTTCCCAAAACAAACCTTCCCTTAAAATTTGTCATTCCCTAAATCCCTTACATTAATCAAAATATCATCTGATTAATTAATTATCATGAAGTAGCTATTATAACATAGGCAGATTTTAGGTATGAAGATTTTGGTGAGATTTTAAGATGTTTTGAAGTTACCCAAGCAAAAGAAATCCACCCTGGGCGAATTGCAGGTTATTTTAACCTCCTCACATATTTTAGCTGGAAGCTTGAAATGCTCCTGTCCTTTCTTCCTGGGTGAGTGGGGGCTTCATTGAGGCTTTTTCTTATTAATCTAAAATTGTTTCCTCTCAGGCCTCAGTCTACATTGGCTTTGGAGAGCTGAAATCTTTTCAGGGTCCAGGTCCAGGCCCTTTGAGGGCTGGTGCCTGCACTCACCATCTACAGGCATCCTAAATGCCACGGTCAAGGTTGAACTTAGGTAATGAGGTCTTTCCCTTTTCTGTCTTCCTTATTGGCTCTAGTATCTCATAATGGTAGTGACCAGGTTACAATAAGGGGAAGGCTTTCAGATCAGCATCTGCCTATCACTGCTCAAGCTCTCCCAGATCTGGCAGGCCCCATTCATCGCCCCTCCTCCCTCCTTCCTCCCACCCACCCTCAGGCTCATTTTCCCTTCTTTCCAGCACACTGCTTGTTTTCACCGGTTGCTAAGCACCCTGGAGCTAGCAGGGCTTGCTGCCACCTCTCCTCTCCCAGCAGGCGATTCAGATTAACCCCATGTGGCCAAATGGAGTTTAAGGCATGGGCTGTGACAGTCCAGAGAACCCTGACCAAGAGTCACTAACAAGCCATGCCTTGCACTGAGAGGCAGGGACTCCGGATGGCCCAGGGCTGCATGGCCACCTGCTTTTGGCTTTGAGTCCTGGCCCCACCACTTAGTAACTTCTAGGAAATGACTGACCCTCTCCGATTAAATCTTGGTTTTCCCACCTGTAAAAGGGGATAATAACACAATAGTTTCTGCATATGTCATTCTGAGGATTATAGGAGTTCAGTCTGCAGAGTGCTCAGCACAGCATCCGTCATGCAGTAAGAACTCAAGCTATGTCAGCTGCTATGATTATGATTTGCACTGCACGGCCATATCCATCCCCTGGATTCACATTAGTATTACTCACCTGGTTGAGATAAACTGTTAATACTTCTATTTCAAGGGTAGAAAACACAGGCACAGAGATGTAAAGCAATTTGCTCAAAGCCAAACAGCTGAACTAGTGTTGGAGTCAGATTTCCTAACGACTTGTGTTGTGTTTTTCCTACTTTGTCACTGAGCCCCAGAGATATCTAAGTCTCAAGATCAATTCCATCCAGACCTTTCTTCCAGGAAGAAAAATTAATTGGAAGCAATTGATTCCACAGGCCTTGCTTCCCACTGTGAAAGAGTGTAACTTTTGATCAATACTAAATCATCCCCAAGATGAAAGCTATGTGTGCGTCCATTCCCTGTCTGGTGTAATGGGCATGAACAAATAACTTGGATTTCAGTCCAAGTGAGAATGAGGACCGGACAAGGGAACACTGGCCTTGAAGTGTGTAGTGTTGAATCGTGGATCCAATCCATAGATGTGACAGGGCTATAGGAAAGCTGAATTTCATAAAAAAGAAGAATAGTAAGAGTATGTCATGCCATCCATGGAAAAGTAGATAATCGTAAGTCCTTTCCTCAAGCCTCCTATGATTCTTATTTCACTGCTTCCACTTTTTAGAGTCAGTTAATTCAGCTGGTTTCCAAAAAGGCAGAGGCTCAAATTCGATTCCCAAAAATACTATTTCACTGTGTTCTGTTTTTAGACCCAGGCTGTGCTTCACCCCAGCCTGGTCCTGGGCTTGCAGGGGGACCTAGTGAGGGGAAGTGGGCAGAGACTTTCAACTCTCCTGGAGAATCAACTCTAAGACTCTAACAGTTGACAACAAATGTCCTTCCCTTAAGATTTCACAAAGTGGGGAGACAGAAGAATAAACCAATAGTTACAACACCGTGTAAGAAACTCATCTGGGTAACTGTAAGGAGCTGATGGGGTGAATATTCAAGGAGTGACCCTTGAAGGACAGCAGAGTTTTCAAGAAAAATTCTGTAATATCTTAGTTGTATGGTGTTCACTATTTGATTTTATTTCTTTTAAATTTTTCTTTCAGTAGTATTAATGGTATTTTATTCAAGGTGAAAGACACTGGTAGAAGAAAAAAAACCCCAGCTAATGTTTTCTAGGTGCCTGGAATTGAGTGCACCTCCAGACATCGAACATTCTCCGAGGGCCAAGTGATAAGACACATAGTGGATGTGAGGAAGCCCGATAGCAAGTCCTGGGGAAGGTTAACAACAATGTCAGATCAATACTGCGGTTACTGATTGAAGTCACTAAATGCAGGCCAAAAGGCGGCAAGCGGTGGTCCAGCCCTTCTTCTCTATTGTGAGCCATCAATACTCTCTGCGCTCAAGTTTCCTTCTTAGTAAAATTGGAGGATTGGACCAAATGCGGAGCTCCTGCACTGTGAGTGTTCCTCCATGCAAAGGAAGCTCTCCCTTCCAGCCCACAACCTGTGGGCAAATGACCTTGGAGTCCTTGCACTTTACGTGTAGCCTCAGCCTTTCCATCATTTGTTATTCTGGTGCGTTTGGGTTGCAATTTTAGGTGTTGGAGAAATAGTATTAACCTCATCAATATTGTTTTCATCTACTTATACCTTACTTAGTAGCTACTATGTGCCAGACACTGTTCCATGTTCTTTAGCAGTATTTATTAATTTAATCTTTGTAATGATGGGTACTGTTATCGTGCTCATTTTAGAGATGGGAAAACAAAGGCATAGGGAGGGTAAGTAACTTGCTCAAGATCAGCTTTGTAGAGAGGGGCAGAGCAGGATTCACTCTCAGGCAGAGTGTGTTCAGAAATTGTAATCACTACCCTGCACTGTCTCTGGGCAAAATAATTGAATAATAATAATAAAATGAGGTATGCAATAATGACATACACGAAAGAAGTTTTTTAAAAAATGAAATGTGAATGGACAAAGGCACAGGTTGCACATGCATTTGTGCTAAATCCTTTTAGAGGAGAAACGAAGAGTGAATCATGTACTGTGGGAGAAAGAGAAGGGGAAAATGCCCACCACCCTTGTGGACCCATCAGGCTTTATATCTATTAGCTCATTTGCTCTTTATGACACCCCAGCAGGGAGATGCCATTGTCACCTCCGTTTTACAGATGAGGCTGTGTGACTTGTTTAAGGTCACACTGTTAGTAAGTGGTAGAAATCAGATCCCAGATCAAAGTGCCTAGACTAGAGGCAGAGTTGGTGCTGCTGTAAGGGTGGGGCCAGGGAAATCACATCGAAAGCTCTCTGAGTCCAGGCCCTGGGGGCAGATGCTTTGCAGTGAATGAGTCTTTCTGTGCTGCAGGAATCGGAAAGATGGGCCTATCTGCTCTACACATTTACTCACTCTGAGCAGGTCTACCTAGGGAAAAGATGCATGGTGTGTAGGAGACACACATCAGCGCTGGGAAGAGTGTGCCTGGCTTAATGTGCTCAAGAACTGAACTACACCCTCGTCTGGTGGAAACGCATCTACAAGCCGTACGGTGGCTTTGGACCACAGTTCCTCAGCCTTGGCGCTGTCAACGTGCCGGGATGGATAATGCTGTGTTAGTGGAGGCTGTTCTGTGCGCTGCAGGAGGTTGGGCAGTGTCCCTGGCCGGTACTCGCTAGATGCTGGTATCTACATCCACCCCATCCCCCAGCTGTGACAACCAACTATATCTCTAAACATTGCCACATGTTCCTTGGGGGGCAAATTGCCCCTGGTTGAAAACCACTACTTTGATCTTATCCTTTGGGCTTATGAGCAGTGAAGACTTCTAGAAATTAGCCTGTCCCTGTGTTGAGGAGTTCTGTATTCTCTAAAATTCCTTCCAACTCTCAGAAACTAAGAGGAAAAAAAAATGATAGATTAGTTTCCACGGTCCTTTACCATTCAGTTAATCGTTTATCTTTGAGGGAGTACATGGACATGGAGAAGATGGATTGGAAGGCACACTCACCACACCTCTTTACAACGCCTCAATTTTAGGTTATTTATCGGCATGTTTATGATTTCAGCTCTTCTGACGTGGGGTCGGGTTTTATTTTGCCGCGCATCGCACCATATTGCTCTCTAGTGGTCACCTCGTGCTGTAGCACAGAGAAGACGGGCCGGTACAACAAGATCGCGTTTTATTATAACAAGGAAGCCCCGGAGCGAGCTGGCGGGGAAGTGGGCGTGGTTCAAAGAGCCCTGCAGCCCTGGCCCGGCAGGTTGCGAACAGATGGCTTCTGCCCGAGCCCCACCCGGTCCCTGCGAGCCCACCTCCACCTCCCAGCACCCAGGCCCCCCCCCCCACGGCTCCCGCCACTGGGATGCCCTTCTTCTTTGTGGCGGGAATTCAGAGATTCTTCCGTTTTAAACAGAAAGCGCATCCTCTGGCTAGTAACATCCGAGGAGAAGCGTTTTATGAATGTCCTGCAGAGAGTTGGTATATGAAAAATACACATGATTCGGCTGCAAAATATATATACAGATGATTTGCCATTGTTCTTGTTTTTCTGCTGGACCTCAAACACTGCCCCAGGATGTCTCTCCTCCAAAGTGGAGTGAGCCACTTTGCAAGTGCCTTGTGTTGTCCTCGCCCACCCCCAGACCATTTGGTTAACCCCAGCGGGACAGGACAGGAACCTCCTGCAAATGCATGTTTGTTGTCTTAAGAGCTTTGGTAAGCCTGCTTAGATTTCAGACAGCTAGAGACTGTTCTAATGGCTTTCTTCTGTCAATAGGTGACATTGTGTAATTCGTGAGCCTACATGGCCTTTGAGGACAGTCTTTAACTCTTTTAAAGATGGAAACGGAGAGAATGGAGACAAACAAAGCTACTCTGTGGAGTTAAGCCTTGTCAAGGAGGGAATTTTTAAAAGTAACTGTACATCTGCACGTGCGCTTCCTTTATATGTTACACTGTCTCAAAATATAACGCTCAAACATCAAACCATCCGAGCATAGATAGTGAATTTATGACAGATACTGACTTTTTTTGTAAAGGGTACTTTCTGTTTCCAGAAAATAAAATTTTATTTAAGACTATGGGAGCCAGAATTTCCTTTAGTACTTGATTAAAACAAATGACCATAAAGTTTAATTCCAGACTGGAGCTATTAAAGTAATTCTGAGCTATTAAAGCAGCTCTGATTTTAGGCCATCTCAACAAAGGACGACAAATGACAAAGAGCCTGGAAGGTCAGATATTGTGAACAGTAAATTCACAAAAGGCTTTTGGATTGGCAGCAGCTGGGTTTCCTTAAGATTTATAGGCTTAATAGGATAAACATGCACTTCTTTATTTCTGCTTTATATGAACACACACCAGATGAAGGAATTCCACTGCTCCCTTTACCCTGCCCCCATGTTCAAAAAAATTTCCCCTCTCTTTTCTCTGCATGTGAATGGTTTCAACAGCTGTCTGTGTTTTCAAACCGTAAAGCATGCATAAATGTTTTACAAAAAAATTGAAAGAATAGCAACCTCCTATGTAAATATTTGCTTATATTTCTGAAGCTAAGTTAACCCTTTTTATTTTGTCCTTTTACTTGCTCTGACCTCTAGACCTGAAATTGACACGAGTCTGGAAGCCCAAAGCTGAGATCCACAGAGGTATAAAATAAGGCTCTTGTCAGCAGACTTCTAGGATGAGCAGTGTCGATGGTGAGCCAGGGCGTTTGGGCCAATGAGGTTGGTGTGGCGTCTAGTTCCTCCCACTCCGAGATTTCTGGTGCCCCTGGAGGAGCCACAGCCCACTTACAGCTCTGTAGACAAGAGCAGCCAAAGTGACTCCAGGGAGCTCCTCTGTGACAAAGGGGACAGGAGGCAGTGCAACTGTGGGAAACTTCCACAACAAGTGCTTGCGTTGTTTAAGGAATTTCAACACCCTCTAACTGGAGGAGTGGGATGAAGGCAAGAGAACACATGACTGGTCGTTGCTGGTTAACAAAATGCCACAAAATTGCAAGGACAAAGTCTAGATCCTATTTTTAGCCAAACAGTGTCCATGGTAAGGGGAACCTTCTGTCTTACTATTGGATGGCCTATTGAAGCTGTCTTAAGTATGGTAGAACTATCGTAAGAGAAGAGATCCAATGTATTTAGGTTTTTTTTTTTTGTCTTGTTTTGTTTTGATTTTTCAAAGAAGTACTCTTGGCCGGGCACCATGGCTCACACTTGTAGTCCCAGCTACTCATGAGGCTGAGGCAGGAGGATCGCGTGAGCCCAGGAGCTAGAGGTTACAGTGAGCTATGATGATGCCACTGCATTCTAGGTGGGGTGACAGAGAGAGACTCTGTCTCGAAAACAAAACAAAACAAAACAAACAAGGGTAATTAAAAGAGACCAAGTACATAGGCACACAACAAAGCACCTGGCGTGGAGCAAACACTCAGTGAGCCTTGACTTGGTAGTGACATTGATTTTAAAGTTTGATACTTGAAAGTTATTTGTGTGTCTCTTTGCATCTGTCGCCTCCCCCTTTCCCCCATCACCGCTGACTACAAGAGACAATGAATATCATTGAAAAATTCATTCCCTAGCTAATGTTCTCTGGCTTGCCTTTTACACTGTGTGTCGGATCCAATCCATCATGTATGTAATCATATTATACATTGGCTTCTCTATGAATAGGAAATGAGTGGATGGTGTTTTGTTTTCTGCAATTTCCCTATCCTGGGGGACTAGATCCAGGATGCAGATTTCGGCCCCCTAGCTGAAAGGCACAGATAATAAATCCTTTTACATGTCTGGGATGGAAGACAGGCTTCTTGGTGGTGGAAGATGGGCCTTCTTCCTGATCAGCATTTCGGTTGCTAGTCTGCCCTGGGCGACAGGGAATGAAAGGAAACCTTAGGACAGAACCGTGTCTGCCTGGGTGGAGTACAGGAAAAACTTAAAAGTCAGAGTTCCAAAGTGCTTAGCGAAGTGCCTGCTAGATTTACACTTTCTCACAAGCATCAGTAAGGTGTTAAGACACAGAAAGCTGCTCAGGGCTGCAGAAGGTTTTGTGATCTTTGAATGCCAGGAAAGGGTTCAGTTTCCTGAGCTGCAAAATAGATAAAACTCCCTCGCCTGCTTCACTGGATCATGTGGAGAGCAAAATATAATAATGAAAGTGAAAACGCCTTGTACATCCAGGGAGAGTTTGCAATATTGCTATTAAAAGCAGTAGCATAAGTTAACATTATGGAATCTTTATGTATAATTTCTCAAACCCACTTTTCAGCCATGATGTCCTCATACTCCCTACATTTGCGTTTTGATGCTGCTTTATTGTTTAGATATGTTATGGCAATTAATTCTAAATGTCAAACTCTACTAGATTTTCTCATGCAAATTGGAGAACACAGCGAAGGCAATTCATTCACATGTGTATTCACGGTTTTCTGTTTTCAGGGGCGATTGTCTCCAGCACGTTGCCAAAGCCTTTCTCAATTACGAGGAAATAGCGCCACCGTGTGGCCTCTGGACTTACTGCCCTTTACACTTTTGAATTTTTGTACGCCATTGATAAACATCAGAAAGTCTATTTTCTATTTAAATAAAAATACACTTATCTATATTTACCTGTGTAAAATATACGAAAAAATGGAAATCGAAAGAAATTTGGTGGCATCCCTCCATAGCTGTATTTGTGAACAAAGTGTTAAGAGAAAGAAAGTATCCGTTCACCCTTGGCATGGACATACTTGAATAATGTTTATGGGTGACAACAAGCTTAATATTGACCAAAAGCCTGCCTTCGTGGTGGTGGTTACTAAGAACGTGTAATTTTTCCAGGATATCTCCCCCAATCCTCTGATGAAAGAGTATGCATAATGTGTCTATTGCACGAAATACATTTTATTGGGTGTGCATGTGGGGGGCATATAATGTAACATATTTAACAAAAAATAAGAATAAAATTTTTTTTCAGAAACAGGGCGTCGATTTGTCACCTAGGCTAGATTGCAGTGGCAGGATCATAGCTCACTGTAACCTGGATCTCCTGGGCTCAAGCGATCCTCCTGCCTCAGTCTTCTGAGTAGCTGGGACTAGAGGTGTATACCAACACGCCTAGCCTGTTGTTTTTTTTTTTTTTTTTGATAGAGCTGGATCCTCACTCACTATGTTGCCCAGGCTGGTCTTGAACTCCTGGACTCGAGTGATCTTCCCGCCTGGGCCTTCCAAAATGCTGGGATCACAGGCACGAGCCACTGCGCTTGGCCAAGAATAATAAAAAAAATTTAAGTGTACTTAGCTAGAGCCACTCATCTATACTGGAGTTAATCAAGCAATTCAAGGCCGAAGTGCTTTTGGGAATGGCGTGATAGCTCTGCATTGCCTTGCTGTTGAATAGAAGAGCGTGAGCAAGGGTATATTTGTTAGGGAAAATATCACAGCAAGGGATGGTTCTCTTTTTAAAATGGGCTATGAAGGACAATAACAATAATAACTTACTAAGTGTTTATTTAGTAAGGCACTGTATGAAGCACTTTTCCTGCATCGTGCATTTATCAATTGGGTAAGAGGGTTCAATAATGGCCATTTAAAAAATATAATCTAATTGAAAAAATACCAGCCAATGTAAGCAGACACACATTCAAGCTAGGAGGTAAACAGGTGTCAGCCCGGCTGGAGGCTCAATGGCTTTGAAAATTCTGGGTGGTTGATGCCCTCTGGTGGCTGTTGTGGGAATTTACAAATTTAGCACAAATTTATTAATAACGAAGTATCATTAAATATAATGAATACAGCGCCAGGGTGTATGTTGGTGAGCGCAGTCCTGTCCTGGGAATGTGAGGCCACTGGTATGTGACCGGTGGAGTATGATCATCTTTGTTCTCATTAAATTTGTAGATGAAAGACAGGGTAAGTGAATTCAGATCCACTGATGTGCTGGGATTCAGTGTGGATTGTGGGGTTTGAGACTACAGAATCGTGGGTGTTAACCATGGGCTGACATGCCACTGTCTGTTTTCCACTTTTAGCTGTTAATTCAAAGGGGACAAAACATTGAAAACATTAAACAAGTAACTGAAACGGTAAATAAGCTGTGGTATACCCATTTGATCCATTTAAAATGGAAAGCCTCTTTTTGTAATATCCTTATGCAGATACTCACAGATGCACGTAATTGTGTGTGTGTACACATAGAAAAGGCTAGAAGGATAGACACAAAATTGCCCACAATTGTACCCTCTGGGGATTAAGATGAGGAGGGCTGGAGAATAAAGACTTCTGCTTTTTTACTGTATCATTCACTTATTTATTAACACAAATTTGTATTCCTTTTGTAATAGAACAATCTCAAGACAGAAGAAAACAGAACCAAATATACGTCCCTTTGAAACATAACATACCCTGAAAATGGTATAAACAGGTTATGGAAATATTGCAATTTATTTTACAATTTAGAACTTTAAAATATACAGCTTTAAATATTAGCAATCACAGAGCCCATTTAAAACAGAGTATTCTAAAAATTTTGGTGGAATTTGTACTAATTCCCTGGTGTTTTCCTTGCTTCTGATGAAATGGAGGATCTTACTGGACCACAGACCTAAAATATTTTTATTACCTGCTGAGGAGTGAGAGCCACCAGCCAAAGCAAGAGGTTTGGAATCCTTCTTCCAAGTTCCAATTTAGCTATTTCTGTATTTGTTGATCTTATTTTAAAAATGTCCTTCTTTACAAAGCTGACACAACAAGGCAAATAATATTTTTGTACACCACAATTATGAAAAGTCACTTTGGTGCCATTTGTTTATAGTAAGACTTTGCGTCAAAATATTGAGGGCGGTTTTTGAAATCTCTATAGAATCTTAAAAAAAAAAACCCCATAAAATAAAAATAGGTGGAAGGAGTAAGGAAAGTGGAGAAAAGGGTAAGGACATGAAATGGAGCCAGACGTGAGATGAGTCCACAAAGTACACTCATGAAAATGAAGCTCTGCAGAGCTTTTGGTAAGGGTGAATCATAGATTTGGTTTGGAGTTCAGTAGCAATTGAAACAAAGAAGAGACAGGATGAGCCCCGGGAGTCCCCGGTCTGTAAGGCACAAACGAATCCGTTGTTCAGGAGAAACAACAGCAACTGGGCTACTAAGACAAGAAAAATCTGTCTCCTGCTTGACTGGCTTCTAGTTAAAACTAAGATGTGTCCATCAGTTGCAGAGGAAGGTGCTGAAGAAGAAGATGGGATGTAAGTGCTGGCAAACTCCTGGGCCAGAGGAAAGACAGCTACCGTCGGTCCATCCCTAATCTTCCAGAAGTCGCCATTGTCCATTTTTAGCCGTCCCCTTTCCTATCTGCCCTGACCCTGATCCCAACCTCACCTCCCTGAAATTTTCTGCAATTCTTCTGTATTAGACTGAGCTCGATGGAATGGATCTACTAGACGTTTTCGTACATTTACGTGTAAGTGATTAATAATACAATTCTTCCCCTCCCCACTTAGGGCATTTGCATTTATTTGCTGTTCTCTTGGAATGGCAGCTGGACAGGTGGTCTCAGCATGCATTGTTTTTGTAACAATGATTCCATCTCACTTGACAACATCGTTTAGCATCTCCTTTGATTCTTCACTGTATTTACAAATTCCCCTTTGGCTGCAGAGATCACAAGTGAACCCTAACTGATTAAATTATGTCAACTTTATTTAATGCGGCTTGGGTGATGTCTTCCATATATTTTATTCTAGAATTGTTTATTTTCTTACAGCCATTGCCCACTGATGTTCAGGGTAGAGTCCACTATGACCCCGTCATCTTTTACATCGGTCTTCAAATGCGGCCATTCATTCCCAATGGCTGCTTGTGTCATTTCCCCTGTCTCCGCCCCTGCCTTCCAGGGCTCTTCATCTGGCATCCAAGTTCACACATAAAAAACACATTGCGCAATGACAGGCTGCGATGGCCCGGTCCGGGGCAATCAATGGTTTATTCATCTCTACAACGTCTTGGCCTCAGAAGGAGACTTGAAAGGAAAATAAACAAAATTGTGAGTTTGTGTAGGTGGAACCCTCCAGATTTCCTTTCCCAGACAGCACAAGAAAATTAGGCCAAATGCTCATGACAGTGTAGGCCCTGAAATTCTTTGATTCTGCACGGTTTTCCTATGCATAGGACAGGAAAGTGGTACTGCGCTTACAGAGCTTCTCACACTAGGGATCGGGTGAGCCGGTCCAGCGACCAGAGATTCTCCTTAGGACCAGTGTTCTTGCCAATTTTGGCCATCCGTGGATGATCAAGGTCTAAAAGCAACAGAGTTTACAGAGTGGGTACACATGGACCAAGTCCAAATTAAGCAGCTCCCAGATCAAGAAATGGAACATCACCAGCATCCCAGAAGGTCCCCTCAAGCCCATCCCTGTCACTACCCCACACCATCTGGTGCAGCCGCGTCTCTGTCGGGTCAACTCCCATCCCAGATGTACCATATACAGTGAGGATGAATTGTCACTTCTCCTCTAGGAAGGATCCGCGTATTGGACCTGTCATTAGGTAGCTGGTTGATCTTACGAGGAATGGAACCACATTAGGTTACAGGTTTTCTGGCAGAGGAGGTGGCAAGAGTGCAAATAGCCTTAATGAGAGGATGTTCAGGCTATTGTGGGCTGGGCCTCTGCTATCAGAAACTATTATATATGTATATATATATGTATGTTGATAATTAGGCACCTATGTGGTATATGCTTAATATATACCCTAACAATATGTTTTTGGCAAATATATTCTCTTCCAAATATTTTGCTTAATATAATATGATGCTAGTTCATTTGAGGCACAGAGGTTTGCAACTGATTACAGTGGAGTAACCTGTTGTCAGTAGAAAATAACGTTCTTTGATGCATGTAGTACTTCGTGCCATGAAATGGACTTTTCTGATATCCTGACTGCTCTCTCTGCTTACTTTTGGTTTGCATTTGCTTGAAAGCAGTGCCTATAATTTTCTTTACGTTTTAAAGAAATGTATAGTGGAGCATAACATACATCCGAAATGAGAATGTACAGCTTGATGAATTTCCTGCAGTGAACACTCCAAAGCGACCAGCTCCCAGATCAAGCAATGGGGCATCACCAGCATCCCACAAGGTCCCCTCAGGCCCTTCCCTGTCACAACCCCACACCCAAAACAAACATTACCTGACTTCTAATACTGTAGATTAGTTCTGCCTGCTTTTTTACTTTATCTAAATGAAATCATGCAGCTTGTACTGTTTTGACTTCTTTCGTTCATTGTTATGCTTGTGATGTTCACACATATACCTCACACTCATCCTCATTCCCGAGTAGAAATCCATCTCATTGAATATACTACATTTATTGATTTTACTGGTAACGAATATCTGGGTTGTTTTTAGCTTTGGGCAATTGCCTAGTGCTACTATGAACATTCTTATACCCATCTTTTGTGCACATAGATACGTGTATATACATTTCAGTTTAATATAAAAATGGATTGGGGAAAAAAGGGATTGGAATTGCTGGGCAATTGGGTATGCTGATGTCAGATTCAGTAGATGTAGATAGTGCCAAGTAGTTTTCCAGAGTAGTTACAACACTGTCACTCCCAGCTGCAGTGGGTTGGAGATTTAGTTATCCCACAGCACTTAGTATTGTCAGGTCTTTTTACTTTTAGTTGTTCTAATGGATATGTAATGATATCTTGTTCTGGTCTCAGTTTGAATTTCCCTGATGTAGACTGATATTAAATGCTGTTTTACCTAACGTTTGCCTATTTGTTGAATAAACATTCTCTTATGTGAAGTGTCTGTGTGAGTCTTTTGCCCATTTTCCTATTGGGTGGGTTGTCTGCCTTTTTCTTTTTAATTTGTAGAAATTCTTTATATATTCACCATCCTGGTCTCTTGGGGGGATATGCACATTGCAGGTATCTTCTCCCACTCTGGAGTCTGCCTTTTTACTCTCATAATGGTGTCTTATAATGAGCAGAAGTTCTTAATTTTAAAAACATACAATTATTTTTTCCTTCTTTGTGGTTAGTGCTTTTCACAACCTGTTTAAGAAATCTTTGCCTACCTCAAAATCATGAAAGCATTCTCCTAAGATTTTTTTAAAATAGTAGCTTTATTATTTTATCTTTCATGTTTATATTTACCATATATCTGGAATTATTGTTGGTGTAGGGCTTGAAGAAGGGATGGGGGGATAAGGAGACGTTCCTCTCAACTTCCCTTATGGATGGCTATCCAATCTACATAGTGCCACTATTGAAAAATCCGTATTTTCCCTACTGCACTGTAGTATCACCTTTGCCGTAAGTCAAGCAACTATATAAGTGTGTTTCTGGATTCTCTGTTCTGTTTGCCGGTCTATTGGTTTATGTTTGGGCTATTACCACACTCTCTTAATCACCCGTAATTTATGTTTAACTTTTCTGTATCTTTTTGGTTTAGACATACTCCTTATTAGCAGCATATATAACTGGATTGAAATGTCCTAAACTCACCTTGACAATAATTGTCTTTTTAAAAAGGGGATTTTTTAGGGCGACTACACTATATTATTATGCTACGTATCATATGTTTCAAGATAGCTAGAAAAGAGGATCTTGAAAGTTGTCACCACAAAGAAATGATCAGCGTTTGGGGCGATGAACATGCGAACTACCTTGATTTCATCATTGTACAGTGTCACGTGCTGAAACATCACACTGTACCCATAAACATACATAACTATTATGTGTCAATTATAAATACAATTTTTAAAAAAGAAAAAAGGGGGTTTCACTAAGGCATTTATATTTATTGCTATAGGTAACGTGTTTGTCCTATTTTTATGTTTTCTGTTTTGATTTATTTCATGTTTTCTTTCTTTTCATTGTTTTATCTTACTTTTAAAACATCTAAATCCTAAATAATTGTAACTATTAAAATTGTCAGTTTACAAGTACTAGTTGACTCGTTCTCAGTCGCCTCTTTGGTAGCAACTCCAGTCCCTGTGCCCTGCAGGTGGAATCCTGTTTCCTGCCTCTGTGACTACTCCTTCTCACTGGCTGCATCGTGTTGTCCTGTCTTCTGGCCTTCCAGGAAATTTCCCCACCTCCCTCACTGTTAATTCTAAAGCATTGTTTTTACTGTTAACCAATTTTTTATTGTAGATTTTTTTTTTTAATTGAAATTTTAGTTTTCTAATGTTTTGCTTAGTTTGTTAGCCTCTGAACCAAGAGATGGATCATAAGAGACTGGAAGGGACGAATTATGCCTTGTTTTGTTTTGTTTGGGCCTGGCAGATCTGTTATGTGCCACGAGCAAACCCTCTGGGCCCTCTTGCTCTTGTGCTTGCCTCCCAGCTCCACAGTCTCTACAAGTTAATGAATAATCTTCCCCAATGATGATAGTAAATTGACTGTTAGTCTCAGTTTTTCTTGTTGTGAGATTTCATATATTCTATGAGATAAGATAGATTTTACTAAAGCACTGAGCAAGGACTCCTCTGAAATTGCTAACGGTTAGAGGCTAGAACCTTTTCCTCCACTATTACATGTACTACATCTTTCTCATATGCTTCTTCGTGAATATATATATATATATATTTTTTTTTTTTGAGACATTGGTGTCATTAACCTCAGACTCCTGAGCTCAAGCAATCCTCCTGCCTCAGCCTCCCAAGTAGCTGGGACTATAGGTACTACTACAGGTAGCACACCTGGCTAAGTTTTCTATTTTTTGTAGAGACAGGGACTTTCTCTTGCTCAGGCTGGTCTTGAACTCCTGGTCTCAAGCGATCCCCCTACCTCTGTCTCCCAAAGTGCTAAGGTTACAGGCATGAACCACTGAGCCTGGCCAACAGATATACTTTTAAATAATAACAAAAACTATAAACGTAGAGGTTTCATGTTTTAGCAATCTGTCAACCTTGTTCTCCCATTAAATTTTTTTTTTCTTTGAGGCAAGCTCTTGCCCTGTCGCCCAGGCTGGAGTGCAGTGACATGACCACAGCTCACTGCAACCTCAAACTCCTGGCCTCAAGTGATCCTCCCACCTTAGCCTCCCAGAGTGCTAGGACTACATAGCTGACCTCATTAGTTCTTTATAAATTACTCAGTGCCATTCATTCACCTTTGTAATAGCCTCCCCTGTGAGCCAGAGTGCTGCATCTTCCACTAGCTGTGTGACCTTGTATAAGTCACTTACCCACTTGGCTTACTCAATCCAGACAATCAAATCATTACATTAAACTGATTTCTAAAATTTCTTACAATTAAAAACCCCGTATTTCCATGCAATGTCATACAGAGTCATGATTGTTTTTAAAACTTGCATTAAAATCGGTCACAAAACAAACCAACTTGCAGAAATCACAGTTCTTGGCATTAATAAGATTTCCTTCTCAGCAATTTCTTTTCTTTGATTTTTGCCCAGGCACTGTGGTAGTGAAGTGCTTGTTCTTAACCAAAATATACCTGATCTGCTATTTCTCACTGGTTAGGATGGTGAAATTAATGGCTCATCACCAGATCCATAAGGCCTTTGGAACTGCCACTTCACAGGCTTCTGCAGGGAACAGTGTGTGGCTAATGTATTAATCCTTGGGGACAAGCAAGATCTTGCAGTGGGGTTAAGAGTCATCTTTTCAATTCTCTGAAAAGATAAAAGATAGTAAAGAGGCATTAATGATGCTAGAAAACATGAAGTTATGATCTATATCCTTTTTTCTGTACATAAATTTTATATTGGTTTTCCTACTATTCTACGCAAGAAGGGAGGCATTTCTACGTAGTGTTTCTGTTTGCTTATTTATGCCAAAATCAGTCCCTGTGGTAGAGTACCACTGTAAGAATAATCTAATGGGCTGATGAATCATCACATAAAGCCAAAACATTCAGGTATAAATAAAACAAAATACAATCGAAATCTGAATATTTTATCTCTGCTCTACTGACTAGGGCACTTTGCAACCACTGCATAATTGAGCAGCTTTCTGTCTCTCTGCTTGACTTTGGAGCTGTGTACATGGAACCTGAGTGGGTACAAGCGCGAGATACAGCTATTGCAGCAGAACGTTTGGTTTGCTGTTTAAATGACTCCTTATAAAATGAAATACTAAAATAAAATAATTGCTTTCCATGTTAAAAAAAAAGTTGTGGTAAAGATTTTAAAGTGTTGCCTCAAAAAAATTTCTCAGATGCCACTATGGGAATGATTTAAGCATCAAAGACATTGTTTCCAGCTTGTAAAACACCATTTTTACCCACAGTGAAGCAAAGTTTAATCCTCAGGAAAGCAGGGTTAGCACAGACCTGTGGTATTTTAGTACCAGAGATTCTTGGAAATGACCTGTGAGATTTATAAAAAGCTTCCACCAGTGAATTCAGAGGGAGGCAAAATGAAATGTGTCCAACACTCTGCCTAGACTGCATTTGTCTTGTAATGAAAAGGCCTTTAAATGAAAGGCAGGTGTTGCTCTGGAGCCAGGTGAGACAGTGATCATAAAACACAAATTTATCTAAGTGAGGGGTGCAGGGGATATGGCCATTTACATCAATGGCCGTGTTGGGGTACCCAGTGACCATTGGCCAGGCTACACAGACACCCACAGGTCAGGATATTTTTAAAACAAGAAAAGTTGGTGAGGAAAAGTTTTAAACAAGAGGCCTCTGTTTTGAGGTTGTTAGGGTTTTATTTTATTTTTTTAAAGCACATCAGAATTTAAGGCAATTTAAGAATGACAAAAAAAAGTTAGCAGCAAAGAAAAAGTAGTGCAACATGTGTGTACAATCTGTCATCAAGAGTTATCACTTTGTAAGCAAAACATTGCCAAGTCTTTGTGTTAGGAGGGGTCTTAGACATTATCTGGTCCAACCACTTTGTTTCACATTCATTCAGGCCACAAACCTTTATTCAGCCCTACTACGCACCACACAGGAGAGAAATCTGAGGGCTGGAGGAGTTAAGTGGTTTTCCAACATCACACAGAATTGTTAGCTATGCAGGTAACAAATTATCCCCAAACCCAGCAGCCTAAAACCACACACAATTATTATCTCACAGTTTCTGTGGGTGAGGAATCTGGACACAGCTTAGCTGGGTCTCTGCTTCAGGTTCTGCTCACAAGGCTGCAATTGAGGTGTCAGCCAGGGCTGGGATCTCATCTGAAGGCTTAACTGGGCAAGAGTCCGCTTCCAAACTCATTCATATAATTGTTGGCAGAACTCAGATTCCTGAGGCTTGTTGGACTCAGGCCTTCAGTTTCTCACTGAATGTTCAATGGAGGATTTTCAATAGTTTGCTTCATCTAAACCAGCAAAGTGGTAAATCTGCTAGCGAAATGGACATCACAATCTTTTGTAATCTAATCATGAAGTGAGCCCCCATCACCTTTGCCATATTCAACTGGTTAGGGGCAAGTTGCTTGGTCCAGCCTACACCTAAGAGGAGGGGATTGTATAAGATCACAAACATCAGGAGGTGAGGGTCGCTGGGGGCTACCTTAGAAGTTTGTCTACTACACAGAATACGTGGCAGGACAAAGTAAACTACATTTTGTTTACTACTTGCTACGACAACAGACTTTAGGCAAACAACAGAGAAAATGGGTTTCTCTTTTTTGAGCCATGTAGAATGGTATTGGAAAGGAAATCCAGTTGATTCTATCAAGAAAATTTTATTTTTTTAATACCCTACCAACTGGCTAGTATGTTAAGGCAGTCATCAAAAAATGTTTTCAGTGCCACCAACAGTACAACCTCTGTGGAAAGTGATATGGAGATATCTCAAAGAGCTACAAGTAGAACTACCATTTGATCCAGCAATCCCATCACTGGGCATCTTCCCAAAAGAACAAAAGACATTCTATAAAAAAGACGTCTGCACTAGAATGTTTATAGCAGCACAATTCACGGTTGCAAAGATGAGGAAACACCCCAAGTGCCCATCAATACATGAGTGGATTAATAAAATGTGGTGTATGTATACCATGGAGTTCTACTCAGCCACAAAAAATAATGGTGATCTAGCACCCCTTGTATTATCCTGGAAAGAGCTGGAGCCCATTCTACTAAGTGAAGTATCACAAGAATGGAAAAACAAGCACCACAGGTACTCACCATCAAATTGGTATTAACTGATCAACACTTAAGTGCACATATAGTAATAACATTCACTGGGTATCGGACAGGTAGGAAGGGGGCAGATGGAATGGGTATATTCACACCTAATGGGTGTGGTGCGCACCGTCTGGGGAAAGGACATGCTTGAAGCTCTGACTCGGGTAGGGCAAAGGCAATATATGTAACTTAAACATTTGTACCCCTGTAATATGCTGAAATCAAAATTAAACAAAACAAAACAAAATAATGTTTTCGTCTGTTTTTTGGGCTGTGTTAGAAAGGAAAATTTAAAAAAAAAGTTTTCAGTATAGCAGTCATAATCCAAGAAGCTCTTTCTTCTCATTCCCCGCTTTAATCCACTTATATTAGGGTAACTACATAATTTATCACCCAAACCAGGACACTTCAGGGAGTGAAAGGAGGCACTATTAGTAATTACATCAGGAACTACAGGAGTAAACCAGGACCATCTTGATGAACCTGGCCATATGGCCACCCTACGTATAGCCACGATGGGAAACAATCCTTCAACTTGGAAGCTCAAAGATTGAGTTGTGAAGAAGAAAAGAGAAACATGGAATCAACCCTGACTATCAGTAGGGTACGTATCTGCAGCTAGATAACCCTGCCACCCTATATCTGAGTTGGCTCCTCTGTGAGCCTTTTCATGCAATCAGGGACCTCTGGGAGCCCTAAAAGAGCTTAATGCTCTTGTATCACCTCCTATGCTGTCACTTCTTAGTTCTTTCTGTTGATGTTATGAAGGAATATGAGATGCAACATGCCTCTTTCAGGGTTTTGTGATAGCTCTATTGTTCTAGATTCCTTTTATTTTATTTCATTTTTAATATTCCAAATGCAGTTATGCAGGCTACGTGGACAAGTTTGTCAACTACTGGTGTTTGAATGAATGGGGTCATTTCTTGATATGTAATAACACCGATCCCACATTTTCAAAGGAAAACATTACTTCAGTGTTTCATCAAAGGCTTATTCAAAAATGAAAATCTGAACGACCAGTCTGTTGGTTGTCAATTCCTCTTCCTTTTTTAACACTCATGCTATATACTTCCAATCGAAGCACACACCAGGCATTCACAGAACTAGTTACTGATTAGTAAAAGACAGCAAGCATTCAAAAACATTTGTTGAAGTTCATGGAAATCCTAACTGCTTACAAAGCGAACATTTCTTTGGTAACAGTATCTGTTGAAATGAATATTTTTATTGATAAACAAAAGCTGATAAAACATTTACTTAGTTTGAATCCATGTATTTACTACTTGAAACAGAGTTTTAAACATGCATGAAAATAATTTCTGTATGTACACGGCCTCAACTGAAAGTGAGGTCTAGGGAAACTTTTCCTGTAAAAGACTTTCCAGGAATCCAGTCGGCCTTCTGTACCTGCAGATTCTGCATCCATGGATTCAACCAATCTTGGATGGAAGATATTTGGGAAAAAATTGCATCTATGCTGAAAATGTACAGATATTTTTCTTGCCATTATTCTGTAAACAAATACGGTATAACAACTAATTTTTTAATAAGAGAAAAACAAACAGGTTTATTTATTTATTTATTTTTGAGACAGAGTCTCACTTTGTTGCCCTGGCTAGAGTGCCGTGGCATCAGCCTAACTCACAGCAACCTCAAACTCCTGGGCTCAGGCAATCCTCCTGCCTCAGCCTCCCGAGTAGCTGGGACTACAGGCATGTGCCACCATGCCCGGCTAATTTTTTCTATATATTTTTAGTTGGCCAATTAATTTCTTTCTATTTT
>CAUYRT010044517.1:0-97414 GCA_963574885.1 Lepilemur ruficaudatus | reverse complement strand
GTAATGAGGTGCTGTGGCCAGTGGCGGCTGGAAGCAAGGGCAGGCAGTGTGCGGTTTTAAGTGAGCAAATAGGGGAAGCTCTGCTAAGAAGAGACTTTGATCATGAGTACAAAGCACATACATCAAAGAGTTTTTGTATTTATGAAAATAGATTCTGCTCTTTAGTGTAACTTATTTAACAAACAAGGAATATTCTTAAACATTTACTTATTTCATAACTTTTTTAATATTGATGGTTCTTTTGTCCATTGCTTTTCCACACCGTAATTAGATATGATTCCTCAGACCAACAGGGTCCTGAGAAAAAATCAAATGGAACTTAAGAATTCAGTAAAAATTAAGTTTATATTTACTATCTTTTTAAAGATATACCCAAGGCAAATCACAAAATGTAAAATAAGCTATTTACTAAACAAAGGGAATATTTTTAAAAAAAATCTTTGGTAGCTCTAATAAAGAAAACAACTTAATTAAGAAGCTATCTGAATTTATGAAGCCATCATCCCAATATTCTACCATAGATCATGCAAAATCTTCCTTTACAAAAAGGCCCAAGTTCTGAGAGTTTAAAAGAAGCTTATGGTTTTGAAAAATGAATACACTAATCTCTGGTGAAAAATGAAAGAGCCTCAAAACTCAGAAGAGACAATAGTTCAAACTACCACAGGAAATGAAAAAAGTGTGCATTTGGAACATACACAGAGTTCCTTTAGAAAAGACAAGGAAATTGCTATAGATAAGTCAGTTTCCCTTAGTGTCTCATAAACTTAAATTGCCTTGCGATCAACTGGGTGTTTGTATAAAACTGCAAAGTGCTGGTCCAGTTCCAAGATATGAACATAAAAGCAGAACTGGAGACTCTACATGAGAATCAAGTACCCTGGAGATTTTGGTCTCAGGGGTTGCTGGACAGAAAACAGTGGTCCCTGGAATGTAATGAAAACAAACAAAGAAAATATACACGTCTATATAAGGAAATATTAATGTACCATACATACACTTTGGTCAGAAGAGGCTTTATAAGTATCAATCTATGCGTGCTTTAACTTATAACACTAACACTTTTTATTTGAGATCATCAAGAGGTCAGTGTTAAGCAAAGGCACCTCTTTCCCTGCTACCTTCCCGCCTTGGTTTCCATGACTACACATCTTTCCTAAACCACCCTGACATCACTTGACTCACTTCCTCCCTCCTTGGGGAGGAATTACTTTTCTGATTGGTAAATATAGGAAGGATAACTTCCCTGCTGTGCTCAATTTCTCATTTTTGTCCTTCTGGGAGCAAACTGCCTGAAACAGCAGAATTCTCCTCTGCTCTTTCAATCCTAAGCCTTCCCTGGGCGGCACCACCTTCTCACACTGTTGCTGAGGGGGCATCCAATTCAGCATCACTCCTGACTGACAGGCTGAGTCTGCTTAATTCTGGACCTAGCCTGCAGGTCCACGTAGCTCTTGCACTGAACTACAGCCTCTGACCTGGCTTTTATCGTTAACAGAGACAGCACTTTGTCCCCATCTTCTACTTCAGGACCAGGGTGGGTAAAGGTGATGTTATTTATGGGGCTGTCTTCAAGACACCCTGATAGTCAGAACAAGAGATATTGCCAGATATACATGCAGATATCAGAGTACTAATATTGGTCATCAATCCAAACATTGAAACTAACAAGCCATGTTTGTCCTATTTTATTTAAAAACAAGCCTAAAAGGTTGTCTTTCTTTTATCATTTTATTTATCTGAATATAAATTAAAAATCATAACCCATGCTGTTTTAAATTACCTGTTGCAACATTGAAAACTGTGAAGAAAAGTTCATAGATAGTAATAATATGATCTATAACTAACTTGCAGTCTCAGTCTCTAAAACCTCTAAAGTGATGTTCAATCTGTCTTTTATCTATTCAGTTTGGCCTTACAATTAAGTATAAATATCTAGTTAGAATATGTTGACCAAACAGTATTGGGAAGTCATGTAATTTTTCTAACCTTCATTTTATTTGTCTATATGGTGGGGTAAAAATCCTTTCTCTTCTCCTAAGGTCATGCAAAGATGAAAACGGAGTAGAACAGTGATTTACAAATTAAAAAATTATGAATCATCATTTCTTTTATGAATTATTATTATTTAGAAACTTGATTTTTTTAACCCAGGGAATCATATAACTCTCTTATCTGTATTTTTTTTCAGATTAAACAACAATGATTTATGGATGAAATCCTACATGCTGTGTGTTCTATGGATAATAGAAAATAAAAACATTAGTGCCTGTTTCCTGTGCTCAAGAAGCTTTTCCTTGAGAGATGCATGAAACACACTGGAAACAGAGTAAAAGAGAATAGGAAAGAGGATTTTGCACAATAAAAATCATAAGAAAAAAGGGGGTTAAAGAAATCAAAGGGCACTAGATTTGATTTTAAAGACAGATTAGCTCAGATGGATGCAGGGAAGCAGGCTGGTAATGTCAGAGCAGACCAACATGTGGGCAAAATTAGACAAGGATGCGCATGGCGGGAGTGCTGGAGTAGAGGGGCAAGCTGATTCTCTGCCCTCTGTCTAACAGCTTGCTGAGAACTGTTCTGTTTTTTCAAGGTAAACAAACAAACAAAAAAATGGTGTGTGCTAACCTCTCCATTTATGTTTTTGGTAAGATGTGGCAAAAAGTATGGTTTTTAAAAGTCTCTGTAAAAAAATTCTATGGATTGTCATTAGCCAACTTTCCAACTTTTTATACTCTTAATATAAAAATAGTTGTCTATCTATTATAACACACTCAGCCTTTACTCTTAAGACAAGTCTATGAAGGTCGGTTGCTGTTTTACATAGAGAAGCTTGAGTTTTAGAGAAATGAAATAACTCGTCCAGGAACACAGATCTTGTAAATGGTGGTACAAGAATTCAGACCTACATCTGACTTAAAGCCTTGACCAAGACGCATAACTGACCTCTGGCCATACTATCCATTGATTTAACTATAGTTAAAATGTGTGGTTCAAATATCTAATCATTCTGATATCATCATTCTTTATGGTCATAATCCATATTCTCATTAGAGAAGAAAGATACTGCTATGGCAATGTTCAAAAACGGTGTGCTTCAGCCTGAAGTTCAGCAAGATCATTTTTATTTTTTGGCAATAATTAACTGAGCACTCTGGCCTTCATCCCCTTTTCATATGATTGCCCCAGTTACTCAGGGTTAAGCTTCTGCTACAAAAATTATCCTGAGCCCTTTGTTAAGTCTGTTTGATGCTCCCTACATCAATTTTCCTTAGGGAGCAACATTGTGAGTATTGATTTAAAGTGCTTAGTTGCTACCATGGAAATAAACATCTTTGCCTTATTTAAAATATCCAATTTTCTTAGCCTTTGAAGGAAAAATAAAGCTAATATGGAGTAATTGGTGATAAAATAGCACAGGGCAAAGTGCAATTTCAAGGATCCTAATTTTCACCTGCAGAGTAAGACTTCTTTATTATTATATTAGAAAATGTATCAGGGAAATGAGTTAGGAGGCACATTAAATAAATATTCCCTAGTAGTGTACGGATTCAGGAGGAGGAGAAACATCTCTCATTTGTTTACTTTCTTTCAAGACAAATTTAAATAATTATACTTAACCAAAGAGAAGGTGGAGAGAAGGCAATAAGAATGTAATTAAGTTTGACTTTTAACCCACTGCTTGGGATTTTGTCTCTCCTTTCCCACCATAGTTAAGTATGAAGATAGTTGGTCCTCACCAATATTTAGAAGAAGCCCCGAAAAAGAAGCAAAGGAAGGAAAGCATAGATAGAGTTAATCAATTCCTATCTTATATTCTGGCCTATATCTGGGATTGACCTCAGACAGATACCATTGCTATCTCAGAATCCACACTGTGTTTGATGCACCAGCAGTCTTTCTGTGGCTTATTATGTAACACATAAGCCAAGTCCAAGAATGAAGAACATGGCACCTTAAGGAAAATCCTATCACTTACACCATTTGTAATGAAACAAGTGAGTCCTCTAAGAGGAGCTAACTCATAGCATAGCCATCAAGGTGTAAGGTCACAAACCACCCCTTTCCACTTGAAAAAATTTCTGTCTATTTCCCGTGTGAGCAAATTTCTTCAAGGAAACTGGCAAACTTTCCTTAGATAATTATTCTAAGAGTTAAATTGTCCCCTAAAGAACAGACATATTCAGGTTTCTCTGGGGTGTGTTCGGGTGAGGAGATTTATTTTCATGGAAAAATTTCTCCACTCAGACAGCCATTGGCAAGCATAGTTCCAATTATTGTAAAATTTGTGTATTTGAAATACATTAGCTAGGCAGGTCAACTCTGAACTTCACAGAGATTTTGCAACTACAGGATTTTTGTTTTTTGCTAATTTTGCATTTTTTCTTGAATACAGCTGTAAAGTGCTGAGGTGTACAGTGGTTTTTTTGTTGAGGCGCTGTAGAAGAGATACACAATAATACTGAGGCTAGTTCACTATTTTGAGCATTGAACTTTTAGTCTAAAATCTAGTTTGTGTAAATTTTTAATGAGGTACATGTTCAAAGAGAGCTTTAGCTGACTGTATAACCTCTGTTGTCATGAAGAAATGCATCCGGCTGATTCCTTCTATGTCTCTTTGAACATTTACAACCACAGGAAGGAGTTAATCCTGACTTTTCACTCAAGTGATATTTAGAAACCTCTGCTAATTTCAACTTCAATGCACCAGTGATATTTAGGAATTGCCGAATATAGTGAAGACAGATGTGGGATTTGGGTATTTGTTCAGATGTCTCTGTCTTATAATTATTTTATCATTATCCATTTTCCCCTGTAATTTGTTTAAATTTGGAATCACATCACAAATTTACTTCACTGCTTCCAGGTCTTCAATATTCTCTTGTTTATTCACTAGAGAATTTCTATGACCAGGTCATTAATACCTATACATCTGATGATATATATATATATATATATAGCCACTTATTTCCTTAATTCTATTCAAATGGATATCTGGGAGAATACTTGAGTCTAAATATGCTATCTTCTATTTTGATTTTACTAATCCAGGTACCTTAGTGGTGTGGTCTCCAACCCCCAGGCCATGGGCAAACGGTACCAGTCCCTGGCCTCTTAGGGACAGAGGCCACCTGCAGAGGTCCTCTTCTCCCACTATCCATGGGAAAAATTGTCTTCAATGAAACCGGTTCCTGGTGCCAAAAAATTGGGGACTGTTGCCTTAGAGTATGTCTTCACTTATCATGGAGATTTAGAAAAAAACCTTAGCAGCACAAGGAGGGTTAGAGTAAAAAAACCTTGAGCTCTAACTTTGGAAGACTGGGGTTAATTCCAATTCTACTGTTTGGTAGTACATATATTAGTCAAGTTACTTAGCAAATTTGAACGAATTTCCTTATCCATAAAAGTGGATACAGAAAATACCTACAAACTATCTGATGTGTAACAGAACTGAACCTACTGTACTGTAACATGACAAAAAATAGTCAAAATTGGCATAAAGAAAATTATGTTTTTTGGCAACTCTGTTCACAATGTTTGGGATTCTTCCAACCAATAGTTATGTAAGAAGAAGGAACACTAAAGTAACCATTAGAAAATTTGAGTTATAGTAATAAGCACTAATATTTAATGAATGCTTACCATTTAATAGGTACTAGGTATGTACCTTCTCTCAAAATCATTTCATGTCTCAAAATCACTCTATGAATTTGGCGTTATGATGGTCTTCATCTTATGAGTAGGAGAACAGAGGTTCAGAGAGGTTTGATGATTTGCATAAGATCCACAGCCAACCTATTTCAGGGGCAAGAGTGGACCTATTTCTGTCTATCTTCAAAGCTTGGTGTCTCCTACCCTCAGCACTGTTCTGTCTCTACAACTAAACTCTACCATTAATTCATGAAGGGCAACTCATTACTTTATGGTGACCTATAACATGGGAGAGTTTGGATGGGTTTCATATCTTCTTACTCAAAATATCTGATTTTTGGTTCCAGACTTGCCACGTGAACAAGGTGCTCCACATTTTTACTTGAGATGAATATAGGCATACCTTTAAAAAGAGACACTACTCTCCTTCCCTGCTATTTATTTATAGTCACCTAAGTAGGCCTGGCACAGTAGCTCATGTCTGTAATCCCAGTGCTTTAAAGGGCTGAGGTTGTAAGATTGCTTGAAGTCATGAGTTTGAAACCAGCCTGGGCAACATAACAAGACCTTGTCTCTACAAAGAAGTTTAAAAATTAGCCAGGCATGGTGACATGCACCTGTAGTCCCAGCTGCTTGGAAGGCTGAGGTGGGAGGATCACTTGAGCTCAGGAATTCAAGGTTGCAGTGAGCTATGATCACACCACTGTACTCTGGCCTGGATGACAGAGCAAGACCCTATCTCTTAAAAATAAAAAATAAAAATAAATTAATTAATTAAATAAATTCACCTAAGTAAAATGTATCTACTGCTAAGGCTTAGGAAATATTTATTTGAATAGGCATAGCAATAATTTTGTGCATGCCCATTTTCCTCCTAAAAACATAGTCCCAGGAATTACTTCATCTAGTACAAAAATATGCCATTTTTTTCTTTCGGTGAATAATCTAATACTTATTTAGTGCCAAGCTTGATGGCTGAAATGGATGTGATAGTTGCTAAAAGTTTGATCTATTTTCTTGACAAAAGAGAAGAACAAGATGAGCGTCTTCAAGCTACAATGGGAATTTCATACTTGCAGAAACTTAAATGCCAAATATTGGTTTAAAAGGCATTAACAATCCATCCTTAGGACATAGAATCACCAATACCAGTTAACACTGAGCTAGCCTACATGGTCTTTAGTAACCACTTTCAATGTGTCCCTTAAAACAGCATGTACTGACAGAGTTCAAACCACTGGGCACTCCCCTAAGATAAATTTGTCTGACCCCTTTGGAATGCAAATTGGCCAGATGTGTGTGTTCATATGTGTGTGTGTGTGTATATATATATATATATGTTTGTGTGTGTGTGTGTCAAGAGACTTGAAACAGTTTATTCTCTTTTCCTGTTAAATTCTTCTTTTAAGACCTTATCTTAAAAATATAATTCTAAATATATAAGCAACTTCATACACAGAGATTTTATTATAGAATTTTCCAAATACTGAAAAAATAGAAATAATTTACATATTCTAAAATCAGGATTAGTAAACTATAGCACACACATTTATAGACTATAATATAGGTATTAAAATATTAATATTTATGAAGGATATATAATTTAAAAGAATTTATGCTTTAATATTGAATTTAAAGCTATATAAAATTTTATAATCCATACAGTATTATTAAGTATATTAGGTATAAAGGATCAAATATATGTTTAGAAAAAAACTAAGGTAAATAAATAAAAATATTATCAGTGGTTATTCATAGTATGGTGGGGCTGTGTGATTTTTTAAAATTTTTCTTTCTTTTTTTATAGTTATATATTTTCCTTAATGATTGTTTATTACTTTTGCAATGGAAAAAAAATTCCTTCCCAACACCCAGTTTTGGTTCCCAACAATTTTCAATGCTTTGATGTTTTCCAACTTAAACTTAGTTTTGTGATTTGTGAAAATACAGAAAGGCATACGAATTTTGTTTGGTCATACCTCAACCATATTGTTGTTAATGCAGGGGGAGTGATTTGGCCTATTCCCCCCAACTCCCCGGACTTTTGGCAGTGCCTGGAGACACTTTTGGTTGTTACTACTCTGGAAAGATGCTGCTGGCCTTTAGTTGGTAGAGAACAGGATGCTGCCAGTCATCCTATAGTACAGAGCACAGCACCACATTGAAGAACTATCCATCCCCAAGTGTCCATAGTGCCAAGGTTGAATAAACATAAAAAACATAAAAAAATGTTTAAAAATTACATTAATTCAAGACTCTATGGAAACTCTGTGAAGTTTATTATCAGAACCTCTGAATAAACTTGTCTATCCATTATCTACCCAACCATCCCCTCACTCCCACAAGACAGAGGTAAGTGCTCCATGTGGTGTTTGAAGTTTAGCAACAGAGAAAGACATAAAAATCAAGAGTTTAATGTAGTTTGAAGTGGTAAGATCGAGTGCTTTGGGATAACAGAAATGGACACTTAATCCATCTAGGTGGTTCAAGGGAGGCTTTCTGGAACAGATGGCTCCTAAACTGAGCTTAAAGGATAAGAAAGAGTTAATCACGTGAAGACCTGAGGGAGTTGTGTTCTAGAAGGAGGGGTATTCATAGAACAAGGAAAGGCATAAAGATGAAACAGCATGGAATGTTTTAAAAACAATAAGGAGTTGATAGATTTGGAGGATGAGAGTGGGGAGGAAGCATAGAGGCTTCAGGGCCAGAGTCTCTGTTTCTTTTTATTTTTGCCAGAGGAAGTCAAGGCATACCCCTCAGGTGAGGAAGAATTTGAACTAAGAGTTGAAGGTTGGAAGACATTTCCAGAAATATGAGAAGGGAAGGCATTTTGGAAGTAAGAGCAGCATATAGGAGAATATGATAGCTGAAGACAGCAAGAAATGCTCAGGGAAATTCAGTGTAGTGTCGGTGGAACATGATGTTAGGAAGAAGGAGAAAAGGGAAGGAGAAATGACTAGAGATGAGACTGGACAGATAGGCACTGCTCTAATCCTGATCATTTGTCTAATATTCAAAGGTGCTGAAATTTTATTTTGTAGGTGACAGAGAAGAATCTTGAGCATAAGCTCATTTTCAGAAGATTTCATGTTTCATAAGATTTCATGTGAGGACATGAATCATATTGCAAGAGATTGAGATAGGATAAGCATATTGCTTTAAAAGGACAATCTATCAAAGATGCAATTGAGAAACTCTGATATACACAGGCATACCTCAGGGACAATGTGGGTTTGGCTACAGACCACTGCAGTAAAGCAAATGTCACAACAAAGCAAGTCACACAATGTTTTTGGTTTCCCAGGGCATAAAAAGTTATTTTTTTACTATGCTGTAGTCTGTTAAGTGTGCAACAGCATTATGTCCATAAAATAATGTACATATATTCATTTAAAAATACCTTATTAACAAGTTTTTGAGTTTTCAATGAATGTAATCTTTACTGGTGAAGGGTCTTGCCTTGATGTTGATGGCAGCTGATTGATCAAGGTGCTGAAGGGTTGCTGAAGATTAGGGTGGCTGTGGTAATTTCTTAAAATAAGACAACAATGAAATTTGCCACATTGATTGATTCTTCCTTTCATGAAAGATTTCTCTGTAGCATGCAATGCTGTTTGGTAATATTTTATTCATAGTTCAAACTCAGTTTATGTAATATGCTAAATTCTTTGTTATCATTTCAACAATGTTCACAGAGTCTTCACCAGGAGTAGATTCCATCTCAAGAAACTACTTTCTTTGCTTATCCACATGAAACAACTCTTCATCTGTCCAAGTTTTAACATGATATTGTAGCAATTCAGTCATATCTTCAGACTGCGCTTCTAATTCTAGTTCTCTTGATATATCCACCACATCCAGTTACTTTCTCCACTGAAATATTGAACTCCTCAAAATCGTCCTTGAGGTTTGGAATCAACTTCTTCCAAACTCCTGGTAATGTTATTTTGGCCTCCTTCTGTGAATCATGAATGTTCTTAGGATGGTGAATGCTTTCCGGAAGGTTTTCAATTTATTTTTCTCAGATTCCCAGAGGAATCCCTATTTATGGCAAATATGGCCTTACAAAATGTATTTCTTAAATAAAAAAGACTTGAAAGTCAAAATTATTCTTTGATCCATGGACTACAGGCTAAATGTTGTATTAGCAGGCATGAAAACAACGGTAATCTCCTTGAATATCTTCATCAGAGCTCTTGGGTGACTAGGTGCATTGTCAATGAGCAGTAATATTTTCAAAGGAATCTTTTTTTTTTTTCCTGAGCAGTAGGTCTCAAAAGCAGGCTTAACATATTTAGCAAACCATGTTGTAAACAGATGTGCTGTTATCTAGGCTTCATTGTTCCACACATACAGCATAGGCAAAGTAGATTTAGCATAATTCTTAAGGGCTCTAGGGTTTCCAGAGTGGTAATCAAGCATTGACTTAAGCTTAAAATTACCAATTGCATTAGCCCCTAACAAGAAAGAAAGAATGTCCTTTGGTATAGTTTTTTATTTCAAAATACTAAGGGGGTACAGAGTTTTTGATACATAGCTTGAGTCAGGGCTATAATTATTCATAATCTACATATTTGATGAAGGGCTAATACTTAGATTCTGCAAAGAACTCAAATCAGCCAGAAAAAAAATTAACAACCCATTAAAAAGTGGACAAAAGACATGAACAGAAGTTTTTCAAAAGAAGATAGACAAATGGCCAACAAACATGAAAAAACGAAGTCAGGTATAGACTTCTCCTCTCTACCTATGAAAGTCCTAAATGACATTTTCTTCTAATTGAAGGTTATTTCATCTACATTGAAAATTTGTCCTTTAGTGTAGCCACCTTCATTAATTATCTGAGCTAGGTCTCCTGAGTAACTTGCTGCAGCTTCTACATCAGCACTTGCTGCTACATCACCTTGTACTTTTACTTTACGGAGATGGTTTCTTTCCTTGAACCTCATGAAAGCTAGCTCTGCTAGCTTCAAACTCTTCTTTTGTAGATCACTCACCTCTCTCGGCTTCACAGAATTTAATTGAGTTGGATTTTTGCTCTGGGTTAGGCTTCAGTTTAAGGGAATGTTGTGGCCTATTGGAACTTCTATCCAGACCACCAAAACTTTCTCCATATCAGTATCTTATCATTCGTGTGTTCACTGGAGTCACACTTTTAATTTCCATCAAAAACTATTTCTTTGCATTCACAACTTGACTATTTGGCACAACATGTCTAGCTTTTGGCCTATCTCAACTTTTGACATGCCTTCCTCACGATGCTTAATCATTTTTAGCTTATGATTTAAAGTAAGACATATGTGACTCTTCCTTTCACTTCAACACTTAGAGACCATAGCAGGACTATTAATTGGCCTAATTTCAATATTGTTGTATCTTGGGGAATAGAGAGACCCAAGGAGAAAGGGAAGGATGCAGGAATGGCCTGTCCACAGACAGTCAGAATACATTCAACATTTATTAATTGTCACCTTAGATGGGCGCAGTTTGTGGTGCTGCAAAGCAAACACAAGAGCAACACAAATGATCACTGATCATAGATCACTGTAACAGATATAACAATAAAGTTTGAAATTTGTGAGAATTACCAAAATGTGACTCAGACACATGAAGTGAGCACATGCTGTTGGAAAAATGGCACCAAAAGACTTGCTTGGCAGGGTTGCCACAGACCTTCAGTTTGTAAAAAATTTATCTATGAAGAGCAATGAAACAAAGTGCAATAAAACAAGGTATGCCTGATTGTTGAGCCTGTGTAACACACTCTGTATAGCTCTGCACCCTGTGGAGATACCAGGAAAATTCACACTGTGCTGAAGTGGAGTATTCCTTCCTGTCTAGCTGAAGAGAAAATGAATGAACACAAATAAAGTCATTTTAGGGACAGTGCATGAAGATTTATTATTATCAAGTGTTATGTTTGCTGTATAACACACATCAGCACTAGTTGAATTCAGATTAGGGAGGAAAGGTGGAATTAGGGAGAGTATAGGTTTTGATTTAAAATTAAATGGGGAAAGAAGGGTTAATTTGTGTAGGAGAATGCATTCTGGAAAAAGGGAATAACGTCAGCCAGGACTCAGAAACTGAGATCAACATGACGTGACCTTGCTAATGCTAAACTGTGCTTTATCCATTGTCAATACTTCTCATGGATGCGTGATACTGACTCCTGAAAGTGTCGCTCAGATTCAGCTCAGAGATCACCTCTGCAAGTCCTTTCTGATGCTCCCACTTTCTAAACTAGATTGGTCAGTCTCTCTTTTATGTCCCTCTAATCCCTGCATAAATATGAGACCAGGGCAATTTACTAAATCAATTTATCTGTATATTCATTGGCATATAAACCCCTCTTAGCCAAAATTATGCCTTTGAGTTCTCAATGACTAGCACAGTGCCTGCTATACCGATCACACTGGAAACCCTTTTTATCACAGATGATTGCATAAAGGATCATGTTCAGTAATAGGCATGACAGATACGAATAACAAACATGGCAATGATGCTAACACTATGAGGAATGCCCACTCTTTATTGAGCTCTGTGTGCTAGTCACTGTGCTAAGCAGAATTTTAACAAATATTGTTTAACTCTCACAATAATGCTATGAAGTAGCTACTATTATTCTCCTCATCGTACATACGAGAAAGCTGAAGTTCAGGTGGTTAAATGCCTTGTCCATGACCACGCAGCCAATAAAGGCAGAACTATAAATAAAATCCAAGTTTGTCTCACTTCAAAGAACATAATCACTCCTGGTTTTACCACTCCTAGTAAAACTTTTATTTTCAAAAGTGTTCAAACTTAAGGTGATTTTATTTTCTTAAAAAGTATATTGATTCAATGTATTTGTCCTAGACTCAAAAGATTTAATGTCACACAACAATCTGAGGACCAATTGAATTTGAAAACTAAACAGTGTCTCTAACAAATCCACCGAATAAAGGTTTACAAACTCAATGAAAAAAACACAATGCTACCTTGTCCAAGAGACAATAAAACCAAATATGAAAATCAACAGCGTAGGGCAAACAAAACTGTCTAGTCCCAGCATTGATTCATTGTATGACAAAAGCATATACCTGGCTTAATTTATATGACAAATATCTAATGTGGTCTAGAAGTGTGAAATTAGAGGAAGGGAAGAATTTTATTTAGCTAACACATACATGCTAATTCAAATTACTAGCTAATTTGGGAGATAATTCCACCAACCTCCAAAAAGAGACTGTTTCCTTCATCCACTCAATGATATTGAAGGCTCAGAAAAATCCAGATAAGTTTTCAAAAAGCAAGAGCTCATCAACCTGAGACACCCTCCTCAATGGGTTTCTTTATTGCCAGCTCTAGAACAAGGGTTAGCAAATTACAGTGGGAGGCCAAATCTAGCCTGCTGCCAAGTTTGGTATCATCGGCCAGCTAAGCATTGTTTTACATATTAAATACAATATAAAATATTGGTTAAAAAAACCCAAAAAATTAGTTTGTGATGCATGCAAGTTGGATTCAAATTTGAGCATCCATAATGTTTTATTAGAATACGGCCACAGCCATTTGTTTATATATTATCTACAACTGCTTTTGTGGTACAACAGAGTTGAATACTTGTGACAGACTGCATGGCCTACAAAGTCTGAAATATTCACGATAGAAAAAGCTGGCCTACCATTTCTCTAGGATAAAGCCCAACAGGTGCCAACAACTCAGTGAAGAACACTGCAGATATCGTGGGTTTGGCCCTTCATACTTACTGCCTAACTCAGTGATTCTCTAAGTTTGGCCTTTGCACCAGCAGCATCAGCCTCAAGTAAGAACTCATTAGAAATGCAAATGTACGGATCCCAGTCTCAGATCTATTGAACCGGAAACTCTGAGGGTGGGGCCCAGCAAACTGTGACTAACAGGCCATCTAGGAGATTCTGAAGCATTCTAAGGTTTGAGATCCACTATTGTAACTCAAAGAATCGGAACATGGCACCTGTCATTTCAACATCACTACAAGAATGACATTTATGGGTTCCCATTTCTGGATGAAGTATAGAGCTAGATATCCCATTTATATTTTTGTATTCCCTATAATAAACTTGAAAGATTGGGATTATTAGCCCCATTTTGCAGAAAAGGGAATTGGAGCTCAAGAGGATTAAGTAACTTGTTCACAGTTACTGAATTAGAATTTCAGTTTAGATCTGTCTGCTATCCAGCCTACACTCCTCCCCCTTCATCTTACTCTGCTCTCTTCCTTATCAGATATGAGAAGGAGAAAAGCATCCCCTAGCATCCAAAAGGAGCCAAGCTGGCTTATTAGCTAGGTCTTGCTGTTTTCTTGTTGAATATAAATAATTTCACAGAATATCAACATCAGACAAGACCACTCTGGATCCAAGATTAATCAATACAAAAAGAAGCCCACTTTCCAATCATGCTTCAACAGAGGCAAACATGATCTTTAAATCACAAAAATGGTCAAATATCCCCATATCACAGCTGATATGAGTAACTGCTGCTTCTTTGCCAATTATAGCTTTAGCCTCTGTCTAGTCTTTACTACTTGTAGATACAGTTACAAGACGCTCTGGCTTCCTGACAACATCCAGTCCAGATCAGTGCCCTGCTTCCTTAAACCCTCTCTAAGATCACCTAAAACAAGCTCAGACCCTGTAATAAGTCCTGTCTAACACTCCCTTACTGAGACACTCCACATTTCCCCATGTTGTGCATTGTGTCTCTCTCTGAATTGAGTAATGAACTAAATTAGTCAACCACAGGTGTGTTTTCCCGAGGATTTTGGGTGGACGGCATAACAGGTATAAGCCCCTCCTCTCTTCCCCCTCTTCTCTACCTCCTACACCCCAGTTAAAATTATGACTCTCCTCTCGAAGGTGGGGTGAGGACCAGGTTCCCAAAGGAAGTAAAATTGGACAAGGAGTCCCCCCAAAAATCAGTATCACGCACATTCCCAGGTCTAAGCAGACACTTAGTATTTTAAACAAATTAATGGACCTTTTAGTACTAATCTGATTATAAAATTGGTTTCGAGAAATTGCCTGTCTTTTTAAAACATAGTTCAAATTTCTGTTTTTAGTTTCCAGTCTCTACCTGTCAAAGTCTTTTGATCCCTCAACTTTTGAGATTTAAAATGTCATCATCTTTATGCTGCCTTCCCAGAAATCTTCCAACTAGAAGGGATGGCTCTTCTCTTTGAGTTTTCTAAATGCCTTCCTTCCTCTCACCAGCTGTTTTCATCTTGGATTAGTTATTCATGAACTGTTTGGTCTCTAACCAATTTGAAAACTTTTTATGGACAGTAAAACACTCATGCTATCCTCCGTCCTTTCCACACAGTAGGTACTTCATGCAAGTTTGTTAAATTTTAGTTATAAATCTAAACTTTTCCCCTAGTTACGGCATTGAAAGAGCTGCTGTCTCAGCTAAACCAAGGCCCATCTCAGCTGGGCTTCTGCAGCTCGCTGCTGGATGTCTCAACTGAAATTATCTCCCAGGTCAGGGTTCTAATAAATAGCAGCCCCAGATGCTTTTGGTATGTGGGTATCTCTACCTTGCAGGGGGCTTTTGATGTAAAATCTCATTAACAGAAAAAAAATAATAATAATTTTAATCAACGAAACAACTTTCTTCAGGCTACCATGGAAACTTGAAAGTGTCACTGGAGGTTCCCAATTATGTGGTATAAGTACACTGTCACTATTACTGTATGGAAGCAAATGATATTTATGCCATAATTTTCATTAGCATATTCTATATATCAAGTACTTGTCTAAACAGCAAACATACTTGTATAATCAAGGAGAAGAAACAAAACCATGTCACCTCATCTTGCATTTTTGTCATCATTGTTGTTCCAGGAATTCCACATGGTATTCCTGTGTTTGTGTGTGGTGTTATCTCACCCAGTGTTTTACATATAGTACTTGCATGAACACCTTTCTTGCATATTAATTTGACAAACTTTTCTCCACCCATAAAAACCCAGTTTAAAGGTCACCACCACCATGAAGTCATCTATGATTGCTTCTGTTTTCTTCACTTGAACTTAATTCCTTTACATTCTTTATGAACTTACTTGTATTGGTCTATTTACCATGACACATTGCATTTTATTTGTTTGTATTTTCTTTCCGCTCACACAACTGAGAGTTTCATGAGGACAGTGGACTATCTTTAATTCATCTCTATATCCTGGAGCCTAGCATAGTGCCTGGCATATTGTAGACAATCAAAAGATGTTAATATTTATTAAATGCAAGTCATTGTTGAAAATAAGCAGCAAATTATTGGTAATTATTGAAGCTAGATGATGGATCCATGGCAGTTCATTTACTATTTTCTATATTTGTTTTATGTGTAAAATTCCCAAAATAAAAAGTTCAAAATAATTGAAGATCTCACAAGATGTTACATAAACCTAGCAGAATTTATAAGTTCCCACCACAAATGGAGCTACTATATCTATAGCTACGACCTCTGTGTTCCCCACGTTTATTTCTTTTCTCATAAGAAAGATATTTAAAACCAAACAATGTTACTCTGCAGTAAAATACAATTATACTGTTTTAGAATACCTTCAGGCCATGGATATCATATTAAATGAGAATTTCTGGCAAAACTGGAAACTGACAGTTCATGCTAAGTATTTTATTGAAGAAGGAATTCTGTGGATTTTTTGTCCTTATCTGAATTGCTATAGAAGTATAACTAGTATCTCTGTGTCTACTCTCTTACCTCTGAACTCACCTCCACCTACTTCTAGGTTCATCTACCTAAAACATGATTCTGTCCCAACTGTTCCTCCAAAGTTGAAGACTTTGAGTCAATGGCTTTTCAGTGGTCAGGGAATAAGTGGGCACTCCCAGTGTTGCAACCCAAGTAACCTGTCCAGCCAAATCTTTCATTTGAATGTTCTGAGACCCATGTGCTACAAGCCATACCCGATTCATGGCTCATATCCATGCAAGCCACTCACTGTCAGTGATTAGGGTCACAGCTCAATCTCTTTGCTCAGCCTGGAATCCTCTTCTCACTTTCACCAACTTAGGAAATGCTTCTCCTACTCCAAAATCCTGTACAATTGTTTTTTTCTCCACAAAATCTTCCTTGGACCCCTTTCTAGAATATACGACTCCACCTACACCCCCACAGGCCATTGCCTGGGTCTATGTGCAGCATTGTTTCCTTCTGTCTTGTTTGGTAATTATTCTCCCTTAAGAGAATGTAAGCTTACTGAGGGTACTTTCCTTTAATGGTCATTCTGCACCTTCCCATCATCTCAGTCAATACCCAACAGAGGACCCCAAATGCATTAGAATTCAATATCTAATACTACATGCTAATATTATACACTATGAAATGATGAGATTAATTTTGTGAGCATTTCATTATTAATTTTTATTTTATTTTAATATTACATACTATGGAATGATGAGATTAATTTCATGAGCGTTTTTTCTTGTTCCCCTTAGTGATGACTGGTTATGTGAAAAACCTCAAATCATCACACTAAAATCTCATTAGTCATTTTAATCCTTTGTACAAATTGCTTTTGCTTCCTAAGTCATGAATTTCAATTAAAAGAGAATTTGTTTTTAAAAATAAGACTTTATCAAAATTAGAAATTAATTTAAATGGGAGAATTGTTTCTTTTAGCCCCTTTCTATCTGTGGCTAATGCTCACCAGCATTAGCGATAATACCAAGATAATATTACTTTATCTCAAATAGGCCCTCTCATTCACATAGACTCAGAAGTACTTTGTAAATTAGTTGATGTAAAAAATAACACTGGAGAAAATACTCCATGATGGGACCATTGAAGTGTTGAAGTATCATTTCTTTCTAAGGACAGCATATAAGCTCAGTGTTGCCTAAAAGAAACTAGGCTTCTGTTCTGGGCCTCATCATCTTCACTTCTCCACCAGAAAAAAAAAAGGAATAAAGAAAAAGAAAAAATATCTAATTACCTGGCTTACTATAGGGTCATATTTTTTAGGTGGTTCAATCTCAGAGACATTTTTAGTAATCTACATTGGGATAACCTTTGCTAGCCTTTATTATTTGTGGCTAGAAAAAAGGATGGCCCCAATGACCTAATTTTTTTGTGTGGTTTTCACTTTAACTGCCTTTTTTTCTTGATCCTCTATTTGGCTGGTGATCAAAAAGTCCCAAGTTCTGTTTCTGCTTGCAAACTTTCATAGTCTGAAGAAAACATAGGCAGAAGGCCTAGGCCAGAATTCTCAAGTTCTTATTGGGCTTCATTGCTGAACTTTACTTGGACCGGACATTCATCATTATTGAATGAATCACATGGTCAAAATTCAGTGCAGACCTTAGAGAAAGGGGCTCAGGAGACCATTTAGTTTGCTTTTGTCCCAATCTTGCCTCTAATTTGTGATAAAGGTCAGTGGTCTGGCTTATGTCTCATGCTTAGGTTAGAGTTAAAGCTTTGTGGAATTACATGGCTATTGTGTGATCATATTTCCTATGCATATATTTCCCTCAGATACTTCACATGGTATTAATATCCAGTTCAGGACAAGATTCAAGAATTCAGAAAATTTCCCATGTGTGTTTTCATCTATTCCCTTTCCCAATATTAGGGAAGATTTGTAAAAGAAAAATGTGTTGTAGTAGAAAAAGCACTGGACAAGATTGATTCAGTAATTTTTGTTTTTTCTTCTGCCTCTGTCCCCAGTTAGCTTTGCCTTGTGACAAATCAGTTAAGCTCTCTGGGTTGCAGTTGTCACCTGTGTCTAATGAGAGAGCTGTACTAGACCAGCACTTCCTAACATGTATTTCAGAAGGAAAGAGGACTACTCCATTAAGTAAATACCTCATGTCTGGTGGTAATGTGTATCCTTCTGTTTGGCATGATCAAAGCTTCTACATTGAATCAAAAGTTTCCCCAGCTTACTAGACATTTCCCATAGTATGTATAAATATGTAGGCACATCTGTATATGTGTGCATATAGAAATATAGATTCATATATGACTAGGGATATCATTTGGTTATCCATTCCAAGGAAGACATTTCAGATCAGCTCAAAATTCTGTAATTCTAGTTGGAGGGAGTCAGGTTTACAATTCTACTTTTCATATTGTTGGAACTCAAACCTGAAAACTTTCAACTTTAAGTGACATAAAACAGAACTTGAAGAATAAAAACTGAGTCATTGCCAGGGGTCTTAAACTTGAGACTTTTGACATTGAATTTCTACGTCATCAAAATTAGCAATAAAAGAACTGTGCACTATCCTCATAGTGCTGTGAAAGTTGACTACGTCAAATACTCGGTAGTGGTTCTCCTTCAGAACCCCACTCTGCAACCAAACCACCTTGAGTACAGTGTGTTAAAGTTCAGAGCTATGGCTCGACTAAGTCCACAGAACAAAAACTGATAGGGTGATGAAACAAAACAGAAGAAAATAATTTCAATCATAGAAATTGAAGTTATCTTATTTGTATTTCATTAAGACACCAACATTAGTTCATTGAGGCAGAAATCTCAAGAGAATGCTAGATTGTTGTGTAACATTGGAGAAGCTTGCTTATGCATTGTTTTACTTCAGGAGTTAAATAAAATTATTCTGTAATATGAGAAAATGGAGAAAAATCTAATTTCTGAAGTTTTAATGTCATTGCAGTATCATTTTTATTGTGCCTAAGCAGAACTTGTCATAGATTGAGAATACATTAATGAAGATGTGGAAATTATATGAGAGTTTCTTGTTATGTTGGAAACAGTTACAACCTAATGAAGCTTTTTTTTTGTAGAAAAAAAAGGACTCTCTGAAAATAAGATATATTGACCATTATTAACGTATTAACAGAAACAACCTGTATACCAGATGTAGTTTGGGATGATGTCATTTTAGCTAACAGGTCTTAGCTCTTGTAATTAGAAAGATTATGAAAAGCATAGGCAAGTTTAAATACTTCCATCTCCTCAGATTATGCAAAACATGAGAAGTAAATACAACTCAGCAATAAAAGATCACATTCTTATCTGGAAGGAATATTAACAATTATCTTAGGGACTTTGTTCTTTCACTTGGGAAGAAAGGAGAACTTGGATGTAGAATTGACATCAAATGGTTCAGATTTAAATGATTCAAATTATGTTATTTAGTAAAAACATTATTTCACGAAAATGTGTGTGTTTGCATGTGTGTGTTTCATACATATAGATATATTTTCAAAGACTTACAGCAAAGTTAATCAACTTTTTTAACTCTCTAATCTTTGAACAACAAAATTCATTTTGGATAGCAAAAGTAAAATTTACATTAGATGGATATAGTGTTTATTGGTAGGAACAGTGCTGTCGTGTATATATGGGTTCCCCCTCCTGAAACAAATGAGCAAAGAGGCTCATTGGGGAATGTAAATGAAACACTTTTGCAAATTAAGTGCTCAAAATACGTATTTTGCTGAGCACTCATTAACTCAATTTTATACCAAAAGCTTACCCATTTTATATCATAATCAACAACCCAGCTCCACCCCCGCACCGCCTAACTAATGAGGCACACACAGACATTTTCCTCACAGATCAAGATAGTTTTCCAGAGGTTGGAATTACTAATGACATTAAAGCGTGGCAGCCAACATGAACTTGACAATACAAAACCAAACTGTATTATCACCCCACAGGAGAGAATCCTAACTTCCCATCTTGTAAACATATTTAACATAAGAAAACACCATAAACCCAAATAGGTTTCACACAGAAAGAAAATGATACAATGTCCCTTCCCTTCCAGTGTCAAATATCTAGGTAAAGCGAAATGAACGTCCAGTCGCTAGGTTGCTCTATGTCAAGCATGCATATTTTAAAACTTTTACTTTGGATTTTAAGCCTTCTCAACTTCTGCAGCATCTGTATCCAGTTCTGAACCAGACCTGACCAACAGCACAGACTGGGAGCGACCACTTTACCTTCCGAAAAATCAATCAGTCCCAGCAAATGAAGCAGCTTCAGAGATGCACATATAATCACAACAATACCCACTGTTTGCAGTCCTTCCGACTCCCACTCCAGAGTCAACATCCTCTAAGCTGGCAGAGCATCCCAGCCTCCGGACCCCTTTGGAGCGGAGGGAGCTAATTAGAGAATCGGAGCAGCGTCTGGCTTGGAACAAAGACTTGCAAGGGGGAAAAGTGAGCAGCTCCTCGCAGATGCACCCTGCAAAGCAGGCGGCCCCCCGGGGTGAGGACAGACCTGGGCTAAAGTCCAGCCTCTCATGCTGATCCTGGCATTTGCTTGGCAGGGCTCCCCCCAACCACAGCGCACCGACCTCTCGACTCTGCTCTGCAGCCAGCGGGCTAGTACTTCGACTTCAGAGCTGAGAGGGACACATCTGTTGGAGAACTGGAGACTTTGCAATGTCCGTGGAGAGCAGGGACACTCCCAGGAAACTTGCCCTGGAGAGCACGGCGGCGCTCCTCGCGTTGAGGAGGCGAGGCTGAGGCGGATCTGTCTGCGCGCTAGTTTGCTGCCTGGGAAGCTTGCGAATGCCCGCGTTTTGCCGTAGCAGCTGCTCTCTTCTCCCAGAGCCTCCTCCGGGAGAAATCTCAGCCCCCTCTCTGGATGCCAGGAAAGAAAATGAGTTCTGGTGGCTGGTGCTTACAGCCCCTTCAAAAAGCCCCTGTGGAAGATGACGGGCAGCTTTTCTAGGGAAAAAGTGCCAGAGTGAAAGATCAATGATTAAGTGACTTTGTCAAGCTGCCCCCCTGACACTCCACTTGCTGTTCTGGTCTGCGCTGACAGGTGGGGAACATTATTAGGGAGATTGATTTAGCGCTTACATTTACAAACACAGATGGAGGTCGGGGCGGAGCACCACCTTGTGAGAACTTTGCTGTGTGTAACTGCCCCCTGCAGGGTGGGTACCACTACTGCCCTTTAAAGTCTAGCCTAAGCCTCTCTCAAAGCAAAGTTTCACAAACTTCCCTGATAATAAAAACGACCTGGGTGCTTGTTAAAAACATTCTACTGTGGAGAGTGTGATTCAAAAGAGCCTGTAGTCTGTGCTGTTGAAAGGAGAAGCTCAGGTGACTCTTATCCATTGGGAAGTGTGGGGTGGTGCTGTCCCTAGGCCACTCTGCACGGCAGGGCAGCTTTGTGGGCGTGGTCACAGGCTCTGGGCCATGCCAGGACCACAGTGGCTTAATCACTCTGCTGGTGCTCTCTACTCTGCCGAAGCCAAACCTGACAACGGAGGTGAAGAGAATCCATTGGGACTCCGAGTGTGAAAGAGTTTTTAGCAAGTGGAACTCACTGTGAAACCTAAGGGCTTCTGAGTAACATCTCAGATCCCCGGAGCACATTCAGGTTCTGCTTCTTATTTGTTTTGTGATCTTCTGCAAGACACTTAATCCCTAGAAAAACAGTTCTTATCCTGTGAAGTTGAGATTATAATATTTCATCTAAAGTTCTCCATTTAAAGGAAATTGTGGGGATTAAATGTGGTCAAAATAATAGTTAACATTTACTAAGCATTTACTATGTGCACATCAATACTATAGAGATTTATCAACAATGACTCATCTCCACAGCTCTATGTGGTAGAAATTATCAGCATCTTCATTTTATAGATAAGGAAACAAAAGCATAAAGAGGTTAATTTACTTGCGGAGCTGTGGTCATAATGCCTGGAAGGCGATAGGCATTCATTCATTCATTTGTTCATTAACATTAATTAAGCAGCTGCTATGAGCTATGAATGGAACATGGATGATAAAATGATGAAAAATGCTCAACCCTACCCTTTGGGGGCTTACAGTTTAATGGGGGGGCAGGCATGAAGTGGAATGTCACCAATAGATAAATGCACCAGCACTTAAACAGATGTCTCTGCAGGGTACAGTGGGCGCACTGGGAGGGAAAGTCAGCTCCACTTGGTGAAGGTTTGGTGGTGGTGACAAGAAGGAGACTTACAGAGGGGGTCACTATCAATAATGGTAGCCTGTATCATGTCTGGAAGTAGCACGCCATATTTGAACTCTGGGGTAGATAGACCTGGGTTAAATCCTGGTCTGTTTCTTGCTTGCTATGTGATCCTGGGGAAACTACTACATCTCTGAGTCTCAGTTTTCTCAGTTTAAGATAAGAATGCTACTGCCTCCTTTTTGCAGCTGATGTAAGAGTTAACTGAGCCTGTGGGGAGTTTAGCCCAGTCCCTGATGTCCCTGCTTAGTACATGGTAGCTGTGGAATTATGACTGAAGTACCAACTCTTTGGAGGCTCTGCAGGGTCTCCTTGGAGGAAGTGACTTTGCTCTTCCTTGGTTGCCTCTCCTGCTCCAAGGTGTAGTTCCAGTCTTCTTCCCATGAAGACTTGTTGATCAGCCCAGCCCACAGGGCTGTTTTTCTCCTTTGGGAACCAGAAATACACTTGGGCCACCAAGTTCATCCTGATAATGGTGCTTTTCATTTCAGATAATATATTTGTGAGAGATATCTTTGTATCTGTCCACCCAACCATCCATCCATCCAAACATTTTATTTTCAGTTATATAAGAATGCTAGTGGAGGGGAAGTAGATCTTAGTAGTTGATGGGAAAAGAAATGTTTTAAGTAACCATTCTCTAAAATTCCCACCAGTATTTAGCTGTGCAAAGTCCAAAGTTTAAAAAAAGTACAGAAATGAATTTGGTCAAGTCAAATGTAAACTTCCCTTTCAATTCTACAGAGCACCATATTATAGTTGAAAACAAAGTACAGAGCGGGGTCACACAGTTGGAAAACCCAGAATTCAAACAATACTTTGTCTGACTCCCAAATTCATCTTTTTATTCCTTTTATACCTATCAGAAGATTTTAGCAAACATTTGTCAATCTCTTGAGTTACAGAAATTAGGAAAAGTATTTTAAAATTGCCACATCTCAATTTCCAAGGATGAAATCCCCACCATCCTTAAAATTCACATAAAGTCCCATGGATGTGATTTTGTTGATTTCAGGTAGGTTTTTCCATTCAGGACAATGGCATTCCCAATTTAGGATCCACCAGTGGAGCAAGGTGGAGATCTAGCCCTTCTCTGTCATTGTGAGCCACTTTTACTACTTGGTTTTCTGAGCTCTTTCTATTAGCTATTGGATCTTCTGGCTCTGAAAGATGTCACCAACTCTTTCACATGCACCCCCCAAGATTTTGTAAGGTAAGAGCACAATAAAAAGAGTTTCATGCTTCATCTGAGAAGCCTAGGAAAGCAGGGGACATTTAGGGAAGGATGTTTTTCTAGGACCACCCTGGGAAAGAATAGTTGGCTGCATATTATTTTAAAAAATAACTCCAGATGATGGCTCAATCATTTTATTGCAGTAACTTGCAACCAGTTTGTTATATATAAATAAGCTCAGGTTTTTCCCTCCTTCTCATGCTCATCTGCACCCCCCTTTTTTTTACATTATAATGGCTGTCTAGCAGAGGTCTATGTTTCATATCAAGGGAAAGAAACACCAAAAAATACACTAACATTTCCTAGTCACTGACTGTAAACCAGGCCCTATACTATGTACTTTGCATGTATAAATTAGTTTAATTCACCCCAAGCCAATAAATTAGGTGTTATTGTCACTATTTCAAAGAAGAATAAAAACCAAGCAGCACTGAGATTATTTTCACAAAATCACATTCCATAAGGGAAACAAACAGAATTTACACCTGATTTAGTCCAAAAGTAATAGCCACAGACATTTATGGAGAACTTTTAAGTGTCTATTCTAAAATCTTTACAGATATTAACTAATTTAATCCTTTCATAATTCTCTGAGATTGATATTATTACTCTGTTTACAAGGAAAAAATTCAGGATTTCAAAGGTTAGGCAATTTGCCTGAGGTCTCCTAGATGGCACTTAGCAGAACTTGGACTTAAATGTAGGTCTCCTGGTGCCAGACCCTACACACCTCACCATTCACCACTCCACTCCCAGGCCTCACTGCACCATGTTGAATGGCTCTTTATCTGAGGCTCTGGTAGGGGACTATTGACAGACACTCTCAAGAAAGTAGAAACTCACTCCAACAAGGCATGCCCAAATCAATTGACCAATCTGAGAAAGAGAGAGTGTCAGTGAGTAGACTTTCAATTTTCTTGCACCAAACCATTGTGATCCTTTAAACAATCTCAGATGGGATGATTTCCCTGAAACCTTAAACTGGTCATTCCCTCCCTATTTGCTGTAGCTGGAGTTTAAAATTTTACCAGGTGATGTTCTGTGACTAAGAAATGTTCCTCATACTTTCAACACTGTGTAATTATACAAAAATAAATGTAGCAAGTTTGAGAAAAATATTAAAGTCAGATGTATTTACCACCTACCTAGTCCCTCTCCAAAACATATATAGAATTAGAAGGCATATAGGAACTAGTTAAATCAAATTTAAATTTAAGATTAGTAGTCTATGAAGGGGATCAGAAAATGTCACTCCAAAATATGCCACTTTAGCATAAGGATTATTTTGAGCTGAAGACAACTGAGAAATAGCAAACACAGGGGAAGCTCTCCGCCTTCCTTTTTTTTTGCCTAAAGGCAGGGTATAAATGTGTAAATTTCTCTTTGTAAAGGTATTCCCTCTTTGCTCAGGAGGAGGAAAGCAACCATAATCACCCAACGGAAAGCTAGTACTGAGTTGGGTCTGCATAATAAATCTTCCTAAAGAAATCTTATCTTCCATTAGTTTTTCCCATATATTTATTTTCTTTTCCAAAATTAACATCCTAAAAGCCCAAAGCTTCTTTCCTTTGTCTTGTCACATCTTGACAATTTATCACCCTTTTTAAGATGATTATTTAAGTCCTCAATTCTAACTATCCCTTTGATTTACTCATCACTGAGTGCATTGCCTATATAAATAAATTCAGTTTTTTTTTTTTCCCTATTTATCTTTTGTGAGTAATTTACAGGGCCCAGCCACTGAACCTGAGAGGGTAGGGGAAAAAGTTTTTCTTCCTCTACATCTCTATTTGTATAAGCCTTTAGAAATCATTTAAAGATCAAATAATCTTTTTAAAAAAAAAATTATGGATGCTTAAAAATGAGCAGAATTGGTTTATTCAAGGCCAAGGACTTAGATAGTGAACAAAGTTGGCTTTGAATCCTCTAGCTCTTCATAATGCCTGACTTATTTAGTACAGGGGAAATAGGAAAATACATTGAGAAGTTAACAAGAAGTAAAGTTTTAAAAGAAAATATTTTTCTTTCAGTCGATAGGAGATACGAGAAGCTAGTCATCAGTATGGTCAACATTATCTGGAAGTTCCATTGAAGAAAGTGGACTAATCTAGGTGTCTAAAAATGAGAGTAGGAGGAGGGACTTTCCCAGGAACAGAAATGGGCACACACAGGGGCAGTATTCACGACAGTGGTAGAGCTGGCTTCCTAGGAGGGAGAGAAAAATCAGAGTGGACAGTTGTTGGAAGACGTCTCTCTACATCAGGACTTGACAGGGCAAGTATAAGCAAAAAAGGCCCAGTGTGTGACCCTTAATGTCTCTTCATATCTTAAGATTTTCTCACTCAAATTATGAAAGTTATTCATGCTCAAGTCCCCTGTATTCTACCCCGAATGTCACCTCCACATTAAAGCATTATCTTGGGTTTTCTCAATTACTTGAAAAATTCCTAAAAGTTCTCTAGATGAAATTCCTGTTCAGACACGATCAGACTCCAGCAATTTCACTTAGCTGAAGGACTCATCCTGAAAGGGTAGTCATTGTGTCTTGAATGGATTTCTTTAAAATATGTATACGGATGTCCATTAAACAATTAAGCATCACAACCTTCTGTTTTGAGTGCCTTATTGAATTCGTAAGGTCGATTAGATTTTCAAATGAAGAACTGAGGGGAAAAATACCTGCTATCCTAAGAAACTTCTGGAAATATTGCACTGATGTATTTTAAAAATACTTCTCTTGTATTTTATCATCAAAGCACGTGAAGTATGTAATCTTCGTATAAATAAATTAGCAGATTATGTGGAAGTGCAATTACAAAATTTTCATTAGGATATAAGCTTTCCCTATGATTTATAATTTTTTGCCTGCTCACATTTCCTTTTCCTGTGGCCTAAAATGAATAGGTTACTGGGGCCTACCTGTCTAATCCAGCATACAATTTCTGGCTCTTTTGTCATATCTCTTTTGATGTGATCTCTCTACAAAAAGTATTTGTCACATATGATCACACCAGGCTGACTTTAGGGCAGTGATTCTCCAGGATAATAATAATGGTTATTCCTTTCTTTGTTGTATTATAATAGCATTACAATGATATTGAGTCCCTACCATGTGACACACAGTGTGCTCTGTGTATTGCGTAGACCGTGTTATTGAATTGTCTCAACATCCGAATAGGATACCCAATCTTATTAACCCCATTGTATAGATGAGAATGCCGAGATGCAAAAGTTTAAGTAACTTGCCCAAGACTACCTGCCAGAAGTCAAGAAGTGGGGCTTGACCTCAGGAATTCCCACTCGGGAGCCAGGGCTCTTACACCAGAGGGGAGGTATGTGCCAAGATCACCATTTTCTCTTATTGTGATCCCATTACACAAATAAAAACAAGATTTAAAATGCAAATGACCTTCAGAAAGATACGATGTGGTCTTAACCTCATGCTGGAGTGTAAATATTTAGTATCTAGTTCTCTCCTGGGAGCAACGTTAAGAGAGCAATGGAAACATAAATGTCGTAAGGGAAGGGGATCAGGATAAAAGGGAGAGGAAAGAGAAAAGTTGAAGAGAGGGGAGAAGAGAAGGAAAAAAAGGGAGGAAGAAAAGAGAGGGAGAAGAAACAGGTAATTCTCCACTCCAGGCACTGGATGGGGCCTTCTTTCTGCCTATGAGATTCTCATGGCTGGCCAAGGAGATATGATTTCAGATTTGATTTTAGATATGATCTAAAACAGGAACAAAAGAGGGCTCTAAAAAGGGGGTGGGCAAGGGGTTATTTATTCTTCAATTAGTCCTATCTCCCTGGTCTACCCTTCTCTGTGGCCTCTATAATTAGATATACAGAGTGTGTCCCCAGCTTGACTTTCTCAGCCGCAGCTTCAGATGACTTTCAAAACAGAGCAGGTGGTTTTAGAAGTGTGACAAATGGCATCTCCATGGATGTTGCACTAGTCATGGCTGGGTCTTGGCCCTACCTTCTAAGTCTGTTCCTAGGCCCAGTGACACCTTCCTGCTTACTTGGGCCAGTGCCTTGCTGCTGTGAATATACCACTTCATCAACTTGATTCTCTCAGTTCTTAGGCACAAGATTCTCAGGAACTGACTTGGGTATTCTCAGAGCTGTGTTAGATCATTTTGTGCACCATAGCAGAGCTTTGGAAAACAAAACTCAACAGGCTTAGACTTAAATGCATTCCAATTCTCCAGAGACACTGAATGATTATCTTAAGCATACCTTGTTTTATTAATATAAATAGTTGTGGGGACTATAGGGAAAGATTATTTTGTATATTTCTCAAGATTTTTCTCCCAAAATACTTCCAAATTCCCAGTTCCCTTGTTTATCCATGTTCTATCCCTCTCCCCCCACCCCCCCATACACGCCCATGCACACAGACACAATTATCACTGGGATCATTTTCCTCACCTGCAAGATCAGATTTGGTGAAACTATGATGAATAGAGAAGTCCCCCTTTCACCAAGCTTACAGCTGTAAGCATTCTCATTCCGTGATGAACGAAGTGCAGACTAAATGTTTGGGGAATGCCTGTTGGCACTCAGGGTGTGGGTTGTGGTAAACATTCATTCGCTAAGTTCTAGTTCTCTGAGGTCACTGGCCCAGGCCTGACAGCCAGCATATGTAGCCCGGTCTTTGGATCCTTAGACCAGTGCTCTTTCCACTGTAACAGGTATCAAGATGGCAACATAATAGCTAAGATACAAGCAAGAAGGAAATATGTGCTATTGAGGAGAGAGATTTCTTATAGTGAGAAGATTAGAAAAATCCCCAGGAAAAAGAAGACATGTTAATTGCCTATGATGGCCAGCACTATTACGTATGTCCATGTCACTGCTCATGAATGCTAGTGCTTCCCAAATCAGAAACCTCTAGGAATAGCTTCCAAGATCCATTATAAACTAGCAGATCATGAAACTGAAGGCCACATTGGAATGAAGCTCTTTGGCAAAAGGGACAAAGCTTTATGAAGAAGAACAAGATGAGGAAGAACAGGAAGACGAAAGAAGAGGAGAAGAGGAGAAAGTGGAGGAAGAGGAGGAAATGTCCCCCCTACTTCAGCTCTAAATACAGAAACCTAGAGAGCTGGAAATGGAATCATTCCTTTTCCGGACATGACATGTTTTCCAGAACTTACCGTCAATCAGTGTGTTGCAACTTATCTACCAGAGATTGCTTATTTTCTGTCATTGTACCTATATTACCATGATGCTGAAATTAGTTTGTATTTGTTTCTTGTTGCTGCTGTAACAAATTACCATAAATCAGGTGGCTTACGACAACACAAATGTATTGTTTTACAGTTCTGGAAGTCAGAAGTCTGAAATGGTTCTCACTGGGCTAACATCAAGGAGTTGGCAGGGCTGCATTCCTTTTGGAGGCTCTGGGAGAGAATCCATTTTCTTGCCTTTTCCAGCTGCCAAAGAGGCTGCCTGCTTGTCTTGGCCCCCTCCCTTGTCATGCCAGCAGCGACCAGTTGAGTCTGTCTCACATTGCGTTGCTCTGACACCGACTCTTCTGCCTCCTTCTTTCCTTTATCCTTGTGATTACACGGGGCCCACCCACACAATGCAGGATAATATTACTATTTTAAGGTTAGCTGATTAGCAACCTTAATTTTATCTGCTATCTTTATTTTCTGTTTCCACATAACCTAAAATAGCCACAAATTCCTGGAATTAGGATATGTATCTTTAAGAGCCATTTTTCTGCTTATCATATAGTTGTACTACATTAATTATTTTTAACAGGAAATACTTCTTTAAATAAGAAAATATGACCTAAACTGAAATTCACAAAGATAGAAGCAAGCCAGTGAAGTGTGTGAGTGTGAGAGTGTGTGTGCATTACAATGTACAGAAAAAGAACCATACCTTTGAGAAGACAATGACAGCTTTAATTAGCATTTCTATCTCTGAACTTGTAATTTTCACAGAGAAAGGACTCTGAGGAATGTACATGTCAAAGTATTAAAAAGGAACACTAAACAATTTGAAAAGTATAAGCTAATAATCAGATTGAGAAACACTTTACTTCCTTTTTAATGGTCAGAGGCAATTATGTGTGAGCTCAGGCATGAAACAGGAGTTCCAGGAATAGAACCCGGGAGTGTGCGGAACTGGGATGGTGTTACTCCTTCCCAGAATGTCCAGGAGGATCACAAAAGAGAACTTCGTAACAGAGAAAGGCCGCTCACACGGAACACTCTAATTAACTAGCTCAGCTGTCTTAGGATGGATCAAACCAGAAATGAACTAAATTCTCCAGCTACGGAGGTTTTCATTTTTAGTTAAAGTAGACGATACTCTGAACTTGCGAAAGTCACAGACCATGACTTTCAGAGACTATTCACGGTGGTAACAAAACCGTAGAAAATGAGGGGCTTTATCCATTGAAGCTCCGGAAGACGATTTCTCCCTACACTGCTTTAAACATGCTGGTGTCTTACATGCTTGAATTAAAAATCAACTCTAAACCTTTCTGAACAACTACATTTAGCCATGATGATTTTGGGGGTAATTTTACCTATATTTACACTTTCACGGGCTTTGCCTCACTTATTCCTTACAAGAGTCCATTTTAAAAGTGAGAAAGCTGAGGCTTTGAAGGTTTGCCTATCCAAGGTTCAAAATGGCGGCAAAACTGGGTTTTAAAAACAGGTATTCCGGCTCCATGTCCAGTTTTGGATTTTTTTCTTCTCTAGTTTTTACAGAGAGCTCTTTTTGTGTTGGGTGCTGTGGTAAGTGCTTTATATTAGCAATTTATAAAATTGGGGTAATAAAAGTACCTATCTCATAGTGTTGGCAGGAATAATAAGTGGGTTAATGCAGTTAAAGCATTCAGGACAGGTACACAGCAAGTGTTGTGTTTCTAAGAGTAATTATTATTTCTTCAGTAGCCATCTCTGTGGTACTTCTATTATTCTACCCATTTGACGAATAAAGAAACTGTGATTCAGAAGGGTTAAGGTGGTTGTTACAAAGGTGGTAAGTGACTGAGCCTGGAACTTGGTTCTGCCATCAGAACCTGTTCTCATTTGCACAAGGCAGACTCACGTTGCCTCTGAGGTTTCGAAGAACCACTCTCAGCCGCTCAGTCAGTCCTTGGATCCCAGGCAAGGCAGAGCCTAAACTAACTGAGCTGTGTGATTGCTTAATCTATTTGGTAAGATCCTCTGACTTCAGACACTGCAGCTCAGTAATCACTTCTTTATCTGAGGACTTTGACTTTCGCATAATTTCCACCTCACTTTATCCATGCAGTTATTCATTCATTCTTCACAAAAGTTGACGCTGATTATGTGCTGTGCAAAATTCACAGGCAACTGTGAAGGATAAGTACTGGGAAGAAGCTTACATTCTTGAAGGAAGGGGAGGAATGCACATAAGTTATTAAATCTGAGCAAGACTATTAGTGTCCATGAGGAAACATGTTTAAAATGTGGTGGGATTTCAGAGGTAAGAGAGAAGCAGGAAAGTTAGAGGTTGAAGTTGATCAGGGAGTGCTCCATGGACTCTGAGTTTGACTGTGAATGGCAGTTCAATCATTTCTTCAGTGAGATAATCAACATTTACTGAGCGTTTACTATGTGCTAGAAAATGCAAGATCCCCAGTTATATTATAATCCAATCAACATATCCTGTTGGCTCCACTTCCAAAGCACATTCTCTATCTGATCACTTCTCACCAACTCTGATAACATATAGACCAAGACACCATTCAACTAAGTCCCATTTGACTTTTCTGCTTTTACTCTCACACCACTAGAGTTTTTTTTTTTTTTTAAACACAACAGCCAAATAAAAGGGCACACCTTTCATTTAACTTTCCTAGCCCCTAATAGCTGTCATTTACATTGGGGATTCATTTAAACTTCTCACTGTGTTTTGAGACTTCTTTGATCTTAATTCAGACAAATTTCATCCTCTGCTACACCCCCGCCTCAGAGTTTTCTCCCCACACAGTTTTTGAATGCATGAATAAACCAAGATTATTCCCACCTGTGGTCTTTATGTTTTGTGATCCCTGTGTAGCATGTTCTTTCCCCTAAGACTGTCTTCTTCTTTCTCTTTCTTATCACTCAGTTCTAGGGTCAAATGCTGCCTTCTCAGAGAGGCCCCTCCTGACCACTCTATCAGCAATATTCTATGTCTCTGTCACTGCTGCCCACTCAGTCTCTATCACACTATTATGTTTTTTCCTCCATAGCACTCACCACTCTCCCTGAAACTTATCTTTTTCACATGTCTTAGCATATTAATTTCCTACTTCATCCCACTTGTGAACATGTTCCCTGCATGTGTGCCCTGTATCAACCTTGCTCCTCACTATGTTTCCAAATCTAGAAGAGAGTTTTTGAGTTGAACAGTTTCCATAACTATCTGTTGAATGAATGAATGACATAAGGCAGGGTTCTTCCCTCATCCAGGCATTTGAAATCATATGAATTGTATCAGCAACATCAACATCAGAGTTTAGCAAGTAACTTCATTTTATAGTACAGTGGATTCAAAGGGGAGTTCATCAGACTGGAAATGGACAGGCAGACTATAAGGAATTGCAAGCATCTATAAGAGAGTTGAATGATGAGGATCTAACGAATGTTTCTGAGCAGTTTTGAGTGGCATGATCATAGTCGTGTCTTGTTTTCTTCATCTGGTAATACTTAAAACAAAAGCAACTAAAATCTTGATGGAAAAGAAACAAGAAACTAGAAACAGAATAGATGATTGTAATGGTCTAAGCTAGAGGTCATACAAGTGGGTAGAAAGGGACAGGACACAGAAACTAGCAAAACTGCAGAGCTGAACCCGACAGAACACAGCAGTCAGTGTGAGGCAGAAATGGAGGACAGGGAGCATCAGGGTGATCTGAACTGATTGTGAAACATGAAGATTTATTTGTCAACATTTCACTGGCTCTGACTAGCGAAACAATTAAAACTTAGTGGGAATGTATTGTAAGGAAGCTGTAATAACTCAAGCACTTAAAGAAAGAACTGAACAACCAAGACTTAGGAAGGGAGAGAAAAAAGGAAGCTGTGGGCAACCTGTAGCTGTAGTTTGCTGACCTCTTCTTGAGCAGGCTACCCATAACATGCTTATCACTGGGCACTCTTGACCATGACATCTACCCACCTCCAAGTTGCAAACATTAAAGAGAAAAATTCTACTTGGCCACTGTGGGATAGGCAAATACTCTTGGATCAATCCATTATAGCCCGAAGGCAGGACGTTGAGTGCAGAAGAGCAATGGAAACCCACTCCTATGATCTGGGGTCCTTTCAGGACAAAGAAAACCCTGGAAGGGCCAGATAGCTGCTCTGAGTTACCTCTGAATAAAATTAGACACAAGGAACATACAGGGAGGTGGAAATAATTGAACTTTTGATAAAGTTGTGTTTGAGAAACCAGCAGGGAATCCAAGTAGAGCTGCTGAGAGGATAAGTTATTATAAAATGTGGAGCTATGCCTTAGGAGAGGGGCCAAAGATAGAAATAAAAATCTGGGATTGATCCATATAAAGGTGATAATTTAAATGACAAGTGTGAATGAGATAGTTAGGAGAGAGAAAGAGATGTAGAGAGAGATAAGAACAAAGGATCAACCTTCTAGGAGCAAGAGAAGCCAAGTGTGCCAAAGCAGGATTAGTGAGAGAGATCAAAGGAGACCTTAGAACATAACGTTTTGTGAGAGTCAAGAGAGCAGAGAGCTTCAGAGAGAGGATGGCCCATTGTGTTCAGTGTAGAAACCCTATCATTTGCAAGTTAGCTAGAACCAATTAGCTTTAGGCAAGTGTGTGTACAGGGGGTGTTTGCAGGTGTGTGTACATGTGCAGAGGACTGGAGGGCAGGGGTAGAAGGGAAAAAATAGTGATCAAAGGAATTTTTGACTATGACTTATAATCTACAATAAAAGCCTATAGCCACACTATCAGAAGAGTCTCTAAGACAGCAAGACTTTGCTTTTACATTATTTTGACATGGTTAAATGAATCGAATGAATAAATAAGACAAAATAGATCTGAGGTCCTTTTTGTCTACTGAAGTAGTCTTTAAGTCTAAAACAGTGGAAGGCTGAAATTTTAATCCATATTTAATTTCTTTTAATATTCTGGCTTAGAAATGAGGAAAACTTTGTCTCTTCAGCAGTGGCAAGAGATGAGGTCATAGACCAGAACAAGCATAATAGCTCTTTGCAAAGAAGTACACAAAATGGAGGATGACTCAATATCTTGACACTAATATGAATAAAGCCTATAGTCAGTGTACTTAATCATAAAGTTCTTATGCTTTTCCATTCAATCCAAGACAATTTGACATGTACTATTGAGTATGTCCCCCACTTTGATGCAGTCACTGAGGATATGATGTGTATAAGTGAGCCAGCTGCTGCTCTCTTGAAACCAACAGTCCAAAGGAGAATGCAGAAAAGTAAGGAGGCAGTTATTAAATATTGCCATGAGAGCAAAGGTGGTTCATCATGAGAACTCATTAGACAGTTAACCCACACTTGGCTCTAGACAGGTTTTTTGAAAAAATAAAAATAAAGACAAACAAAAAAATACATCATCTGAGCTAAGATCTTAAGCATAAGCAGAGTCAGACAAAGATGGGAAAATGTGTTACTGGTAGAGGGAACAGTAAGCTTGGAACCAAGAGGGAGATTATATTTCATCTAAGATCTAAGACTGAAGCAAGAGCAGGGCCCAGCGTGAGTTTGGGAGAGAGCAGCACAGAGTGGATGCATTGGAAGGATGACTGGGAATGAATCACATTTCAACATATGGACCTATTAAGGTAAGCAGGACCCAGAACACAAAGGCTCTGGTAAGCGCACTAAAGGAGTTTGCTTTTTTATCTTGGGAACACATGGAAACCACTGAAGGGTTGTAAGCAGAAGTACAACAGCATCAAATTTCTGCTTTAGAAAGATCACTGTGGTTGCTGTGTGGACAATTGATTGAGGGTTTGGGATGAGTGTGGCTGATCTAAAGGCAAAGAAACTAATTAAGAGGCTATTCCAGAATTTCAGGTAAGAGATGAATTAGGAATGTGGCCAACTGGCTGGAGAGATTTGGATGGATGTGAGAGATACACAGGTGATGGAATCTCCAGAGACTGGAAACCAATTAGCCATGAGAGCTGGAGACGGAATGAGTCCAAGATGATATTCAAGTCTCCAGAAAAAAGTTACCATCTCTAGTTGAAAGTTAAGAGGTTACTTGCAAAACTAATTGCAGTATAAAAGACTAACAGAGTGGTACATACAGATTTGAAGCAAGAAGGAAGCAAGACATGTACATCACAACTCGGAATTTGCTAGTACAGGCAACTTAATCTTTCCAGAATGTTCATCTTTACCTTTGGATCACCCAGTCATATTCAAGGAATGGAGCAAGAGAGAATTGAGAATACGCAGTATGTAAGTATTTGTTCATGACAATTTTAAATCAAATGTCTTTGCTGTGTGGACTCTTCCCACCTCCACCTGTTCCAGAATAGTGAGTTCTCCAGGTAGGCATACAGCCCCTATTCCAACAGATGCCAAGTCAAAGGATCTGCAGCTACAAATCATCAGTAAATACATTTGGCCAACTCTCGGTACCTCACTACCACCACTCAGACCAGAGCCACCATCCTCTCCTTCATGACTGCTGTAATTAGTCATCTCAGCTTGTGCCCTTGCCTCCCCGCATCCCATTTTATAGACAGAAAAGCCAGAATCAATCTTTTAAAGCATAAGTCAAATCCTGTGACTCTTCTGCTCAAAACCTTCCAATAGTTCACATTTTTCTAAAATTAAAAAATAGAAGTCCATTAAAATGGAGTATGAGTCTTTTACGATAACTGTCTGATTTCATCTCTCACTCTCTACACCTTCCTTACTCACTCCAACCACAGTGTGCCTTGATCATACCAGGCACACTTTTACCTCAGGGCCTTTGCAGTTGTGGTTTCTTCTGCCTACCGTACCCAAAATTACAATATTCCACTCCCAGTTCTCCTTCACCTTTTTCAAATCCTTTTATACTTCTTAGCAATTACCACTATCATATAGACTATATCTTTTCTTTATCTTGTTTTCCATACTTGACTGTAAATGCCATTAGGCAGAATTTTTCTCAGCTTTGTTTACAATCCCCAGCACCAAGCACAGACTTGACAGGCAGAAGGTGCTTGATAATGAGTTGATGAATGTTGCGGTAATATCTACTCACAGCCGCAAACAATCACCTTCATAAGCACACATGGTTTTCCCCTTCATTACCATAAATAGATGCAATACATCAGCCTTAAGTAATTTGTATTGAAATGTAAATAGAGAAAAATTTGCAGTTTTCCGTTAGGAGAAAACACTGAAATTGTTTCATAAATTGCTTATGAGAAAACTGAAAATGTAGTTAAGTAACCGAAGTTCAAAAATAGTTTGAGCTCTAACAAAACATCAGTAACCTGCCTTCCCAGGCAGTTGGGTGCTGAAATTGATAGCTCTTAATGTTTCTTTTTGAGTACCAAGATGGATCGAGACAACACATTTTAGATTTTAATGGGGTGGAGCTGAATTGCTCTTCCTAACTGAGGAAGGTGGAATTTGCACTGCCCTCTCTCCTCTTGTTTCCTACCTCTTCAATGACCCTGGTTCTATGAGTGATAAAAAGGATGAAAATGAATAAATGGGAGCCAGAGAATGCATGTTCCTTAAGAAATGACAACAGTAATTTATCGAGTCCCTAGTCTATTCAAGACATGGTAGCAGAGCCCTCACATATATTTTCGCGTTTAACTGTCCCAAGGACTCTGTAAAGTGTATATCATTTGCACTTAGCAGATAACAAAACTGGGAGAGTTTTAAAGTGCTTTCATTTTTGCACAAAATTTGCTGGCACTGAGATGGAATCAAATCTGACCACCGCGACACCTCTTCCTCCAAGAAACACTGCCTATTTGTTCTTGGACACTCTCCTTCTAATCCCAGAGTAGAAGACTTATTTCCTCAGAAATAATTTTAGGAGTGGTAATTTGGTTTCCAGGTTAAGTTTATTAAAACCCTTTGTAATGCGTAACACAGTTGAAAGAGCAGGATTGTTTCTATGGAAATAGGAGCTGGGAGCTCTAAACTGCCCGCTTGAAGAATGAACTTCGGAGATATAATCAGTTTCCCTCTTCTCTGAGGAGATAAATAGGCGGCACTGTTCAATTACTCAAACTCATTCCGTGTCTCATCTTTCCAGATAGCATTTACTGTGCTGTATTTTCTCCCACTACTGAAGTACAAAAGCGGTGCGGGTTTCCGCTGCACAAAGTAAATGAGACTCGGAGCCAATTTCTCATCTCAGTCACTGCGGTTCTCAACGTGCATTCTGTAAGCTCCGAATATGACTATAAACACATCAGCCAAAACAAACTGTAATTTTTATAGAATAAGCCTGGGAGAATGTTTTGCGAAACTTAACACCTCTTGTCTAAGAAAAGGCAGCAAGAGGAGAATAGCTCATACTGCATTTATTGGCAGTGCTGTATCCCATACAAAACCTTGCAGGACATAATCAAGACATACGGTTTCATCTTTCTCTCTTTGTCACTTCCCAAGAGTGAGGTGTTTAAGAAAGCTGAGAACTCTTCCTAGCCAATTCAGAATGGGGTTGTCTATAGCAATGCTATTCAAAGTACACCATCAGCAATAAATAAAATGCAATTTTTGGGCCTACCCCAAACCTGCCGAATCAGAATCTCTGGGGTGGCTGAAGCAATCTGTGTTTTACAAGCTCTCTAGGTGATTGGGATGCAAGCTCAAGTTTGAGAAGCATAAACTAAAGGAAAGGGATTACACTTTGATTCAGAAGAATGGGCTTCAAATCCCTGGAACATCGATCGATAATTATTTGGGGATAAGTCATTTAACCTCTCTGGCTTTCATGCTCCTTATCTGTAAAATAAATGAATCAAACTACTTTATCCCTGAATTGCTTCTCAACCTAATATCAGAGAATCTCATGATTATGTGATACTGGTATAAATGTCCCCCACGTAATGGAAGTTTGGGGCATCATTAGCTGACTGATCTTATCTCTCCTAGCTACTATAATAATAACAACAATAACAACAACATCTGAGTGCCTCCTGTGTTTGTATACTTTGTCCTGAGTTTGACATGTTTGACCTACTAATGTCCTTTAGTAGTGATCATTTCCATTTTTGCACTGAGGAAAGAGAGAGAAGTTATGCAACCTCCTGAAGGTCACAAAGAAAGCAAATTACAGGGCCAAGATTTGAATCCAAGTCTGATTTCAAAATCCATGCTCCTTCCTCTCTGCCAAGCAAGATCTATCTTCTCAGAACTGGTAGCTTTCACTGAAAGGGGTGGTGGTGGGGGGGAACCAAAAATACACTATAGTCCACAAGGTGGGGCTAGGCCAACTTCATTTCTATGGGCAGTGTGATTCCTTTAAGTATATAAAGCAATTACTTTGAATACATTTAACACATGTATTGATTTCATATAAAAGCCACTTTACCTAAGAGTGATCAATAAACAACAAGGCTTGTAGTTGTACTAAACTGCTGATTTATTGACAGCTCTGAGATGTTCTGTCCCTAGTGAAAAGATGCAAAAAGCAGAAGCTGGAGAGAACTTTGGAAAGCTTCTAGCTTAAAGAGTTCATCACAGGCAAAAGGAAATTTAGAACTAGAGCAGTCCAATAATTTGTCCAAGGTCACACAGCTGGTTAGTGGCAGGAATGTGACTAGAGCGTGTCTTACCACCCACCTGAGCTAGTGCTACTGCTGATATTGTTTTATTAAATCAAACTAGATATTCTTTTTTCAGTAACATTTCATACATCCATCTTCAAAGGAGGTTTACAAGGAAGACGTGGCACTCAGAGTCTTAAGTGATAAGCAAGAGTTATTCAAGCTAATAAAGTTAAGACAATAATTCTGGGTAGAGGCAAGAGCCTAGCTCAAGGTATGGGGTTCTGGAACCACATAACATGTTTGGGGGAACTATTAGAAATTCCATAGTACTAACAAATGAATAAGTACAAATCAGAAAGGAGTTAGAAATGAGACTAGAGAGGTATGGGGTGGCCAGGTCATGGAGGGCTTCAATATGTCATTCCAAGGCACTTGAATTTCATAGGGAGTTACTGAAGAATGAGCGTGGGAGAATGACATGATCAGATTTGTATCTTAGCTCCCTTTGGCTACAGTATGGACTTCAGGGGTGAGGAAAAAAGAAAGGTACAATATCTAAGACCAATGCCTGTGAGATGGGATAGCCTTACAATATGTCAGGCAGTAGAAGGTAAAGCCTATGCAAAGTCAATTCTGTGAACAATGAAGTAGAAGGGGAAGATTCAAAAGATTTTTTGAGAGTTAAAATGACCAGGACACAGTGCTTGAGTAAATTAGAAAAGAGAGAGTCTACGGGTGACTTTCAAATTTCTAACTTGTGTAACTGATGGATGGGGATGAGATAGGGAGAACAAGGAGGAATACATTTGGCCATGTGGAAATATTCAACCTAGCGTTGAGTTCACTGTATCCCTACATCATCACAATCAAGATATTCTGAAGAGACAGCCCACAGTTAGGGATGGGGGACCTGCAGCCTAAAGGCCATGTGTGGCCTTCTAGGTCCTTAAGAGCGGCCTTTGGACTGAATCCAAGTTTTACAGAACAAATCCTTTAGTTAAAAGTGGTGCAGCAGAAAAAAATGAAGCTTTTCTTGCCTCCTTTGGTGCTTAAAAAAACAATCTTGAAATCGGAAAGCCGCAGGTCAGAGTTCTGGGGAGCATTACAGCATTTTTGTAAAATGCTATGGAGAGAGAACAAAGAAGTTGGAAGGGGAGAGGGAAAGCCTTGTGTCAAAAAGCCAACGTAGTTTTTTTTTTTCACATTTAATGAATGATAATTAGTTTCAAATGCATAGAATGTGATTAAAGTAAAAACTGAGTTCCTTTTCACAATATGGGTGTCACTGGTCCAGAAGGGCGGTGAAGATGGAAACTCAGTTGTGTGGCGGCATTGGATACTGAATTGGAAACAAGCATGTTTCTGTTTTAAGGGATTAAAAAATGTAAAGTGGGGAGGATGTAGGCACGGAGTGGTATAAGTATAACATAAACCATATAGAAGAGCCAGCAGAGAGGAAGAAGTTAAAGAAGAGAGAGATGGGGCAATTCATGAGACATCTCTGAAAGTAGAGAGTTCAATAAGGTATTATTTGGCTTTGGCTTAGAGAAATTTTAACTCACATGATTTGCAAAATTATAGACCTTTTCATATTAAAGATGGTATTACTATGAGAGTCAATACTATACTACAGCTGGAAGTTCCCACCAAGTGTTCCCAGATGATAATGTTAACTGCAGATCAGATGTCTGGAAAGACAATGAGTTTCTCCCGACACCCATCTGGTCACATGGAGGGGCTCAAGACACAGGCAAAGCTAGCCGCATGCATCCTCTGACACAGCAAGCCGGTTACGTCTCTCTCAAATAACCAGGAGGATATACTCCTTGGCAGCACAGGTATGATACCAATAAAACCAATCAGTAATCCTCAGGCCCTTCCCACTTTTTCCCATTTATTGAAGTGTTTTCTGAATAAATTCCAAAGACTTAATCACAGAAGGCTTTAACTGTTTCTATTCTAACTAACATAGATGGGTTAAGATAATTTATATTTAATATTTATTTATTACATGAACTTCCTTGAAACACAGTATCTATTTATCTGTCATTTTTTTCCCATATATATAGCTTGCCTGAGAGCTCAGACCAAATGGGCTCCCAAATTATGTAGAGCAAGGGGACAAGCTTGATGAATTTCACTACGAATGTAGTTTGGCACAACTTCATCTGAAAACGAAGTGATAGAATTTGAGGGGGCTGATATCCAGCATTCTTGCATGGTTAGAATATAGAGTGACTTTGGATATAGTGAAGGAGAAAGAACAGGTCCTCAGTGAGGTCCTTCAAATACCTTCTTATTTAATCATAGCAGTATCCTTGCCAGGCAAGTACTGCCCAATTATTTTGATTCTAAAACACACTATTTCTCCTGATATTTTTTTTTCTGAAATTGACATGTGAATTTCGGTTGACATACTCATTGAATATGTTGTTTATCTCCCCACCCCCAAAAGTGGTCATATCAACAAGGTAGTGAAACAGAGCCTTAAGATGGAGGAGATCGAGGCATAGAGAAGTTTATGGATCTCACCCAGGGACACAAACTGGAATTAATAAAGTCAGGATTTAAACTCAGGTCTATCTGATTGGAAAGCTGGTCAAGAGCAACTATTTATTTGTGGTCTACTATGTGATGCAGGCACTATTCTAGGTCTTGTATAGCAGTGGGTAAGACAGAGCCTTCCCTCAAAAAACTTGCATTCCAGAGGAAGAGATAGATGTCAAACAAGCAAACAAATAGAAAAAAGAAATTTAGATGCTTGGTAAACACCACAAAGAAAATAGAACAGGGTAAAGTGATATAGACATATCGAGGAGTTGCTTCTTGCAGGCCTCTTCCAGGAAGTAACACCTGAGTTTCTTCTCACCTTTATAAAATGCGGCAACAGCACATACCACATGGATGGAAGAAGAGCAGCTGCAAAGGCCCTGAGAGAGGAAGACACTTGCTTTTTTTTTTTTTTTTTTTTTTTTTTTGAGACAGAGTCTCACTGTGTTACCTGGGCTAGAGTGCCATGGTGTCAGCCTAGTTCACAGCAACCTCACACTCCTGGGGCCAAGCGATCCTTCTGCCTCAGCCTCTCAAGTAGCTGGGACTACAGACATGCGCCACCATGCCTGGCTAATATTTTTTTTATACATTTTTTTTTAATTGGCCGATTAATTTGTTTCTATTTTTAGTAGAGACGGGGTCTCGCTGTTGGTCAGGCTGGTTTCGAACTCCTGACCTTGAGCAATCCTCCCGCCTCGGCCTCCCAGAGTGCTAGGATTATAGGCATGAGCCACCACGCCTGGTCAAGACACTTGCTCTTGATCAACAAAAAATCAAACACTGACATTTCTCACTGTAAGCCCTAAGTGGCCCTTCCAGGGCTCATAATCTATCCAGAGAAACAGATATGTCAAATGATGCATGATGGTATTATATGTCAAGAGCCATGATGGTGATGTGTGCAAGTTATTATGGAAGCATGGCAGAATGGAAGCTTGCTATGGGTAGAATGAGTGTGTCCAGGAAGGAGGTGGGGGTTGAGCTGGAGAAGTAGGATTTTGCCTGGGGTGTGAGGCAGGGAGTGGATGGGTATGTGAGGTCCCCAGGAGAGGAGAGCATGTGAAATGGCGAGGAGGGCTGAAAGAGCATGGCTTCACCAGGTGTCTTGTCATGGCTGAACTAACGTAAGGTTCAGAATGGGGCATGATAGAGGATGTTCTCAACAAAATGTAGTGCCTGGAAATGATTTAGCTTGGCAAGGCCTCACAACAAATTCTTCTCTCTGTTCTTTAGGACAGTGTCAACGAAAATACGAAAATACTCCAAGTGAATTTCCTGGCAGTGCCTGGCTGACTTCCACAGTCTCTTGATGAATAAGGTGAAAGGTACACTGTATAAGGCAATGGTCCTCATCCCTGAATGTCCATTAGAATCACTAGTGAAATTTAAAATAAATATGAATAAAAATTTGAAAATTTTGAACAATTAAATCTGCAGGTCTGGGAGTAAAGTTCGGACACGAGGGTTTTTCAGAACTCCTCAGGTAAATCTAATGGGTAGCTGGTGTTGAGAGTCACTATTTCCAGAAGACTTAGAAGGGAAACCAAGTTCTTCTGAAGGGCTGGGACCCCTCACACATGGCAGCACTTGTCCAGGAAGAAGGCATCCAGGACAGGAGAAGGAACCAGCGAGGATTGATCCTGGGACTGACAGCATCCATGTTCCAGGATTTAGAGAAAGTCATTTTGAAAGCAAAGCAAGTGAAAGAAATGTAATCATTATGCAACCAGGCTCTGAGGTCTAATGGAGAGATCTGAGCTTAATGGTGCCCCAAACAGTTCTCAGTAATTATCTCAGAAGAAAACCATGGTGCCAAAGGGAAGCCCGGATTTTGAACAGTCCCAAGCGACAGCAAATGAGAACTAATCTGACTAAGAAACCAATTGTGAGTCATCCCTTGACTTTCTTTTCGGTAATGACACCTGAAACACACTTGTTTGTTCTGTAAACCTTAGTTAAACAAAGTTACCCTCCAAGACACTGGGGGTTTGCCAGAGAACAGTTAGTTTAATTGGAACTCGTCTGTTTTTGTTTCTAATGAGTCTCCCATTTCATAGCCTGCTCCTAGTTTGAAAGAAAATGCCCCTCTTGCCTGGGATGATTAAAAACCTGGTTAAGCGTAGAATATACAGTGGCTGCCAAAATGTTTCCACCCAGCCAATACCGCTCAGAACAGAGGCCTGCAGACAGGATTGGAATAGAGAAAAACTGTTGATTGCTCTAGCTCCAAAAGGAAAAGAAAAAAAAAATCACATCCAATCAAGTTATATAAGTTATATTTTTGTTAAAGAATCCACCTTAGAACTGCATTCAGTTCTCAAGGTTTGCTAACAAACTTTCCCCCGTCCTACCTTTTAACCATCTCTTTTTGTTTTCTAGTTGGTTTTTCATTTGGAGAATGTAATAAATAACTTTGGAAATCCATTAAGTCTTATAGTGCTTTGGCTGAAATTAGGCTGTCTATTGTGCTTGCCAAAGAGCTGCTCTGTGCTATAAAATCTTTGTAAAAATAAAATTATTTATAAAATTATTTATGGGTTAGAATAAATGCAACTTCATCTTGCAGCTATGGGCATTTTCCTTTTAGGACACAGCAAAGTGCTAATCATTGGGTGTTTCATTAGGAGACACATTTAAATAATTTAGTTATCCAAGTACCTTTGTTCTCAGACTCCCATGTCCCTTTTATACTCCCCCAAAGATCAGGATCTCAGGATTTCTGCTGTCTGCCTTATACATACTGCAAGCTAACTATTGCACTAGGAAAAAAAAAAAAAACTTTTACCAATAACAAAAGAGCAGATGTTTTCTGGATCATAAGGATCAAATAGAGTGAACTAATTTGCTCATTGATCTGTAGCTCTTAGTCATATGAAAAGCTGATTAGAAGTGTGGAACTTTTAGAAAAGACAAATACACACACAGTATTACACGCATGATAATCTTAAATATAAGGGCTGAGGTTTGCAATATGTGTACACAGCATCGGGCCTAGTTGGATGACCATGGTTGATACTCAATACATGTTTGTTCAAAGACTGAATGAATAAATGACTGAATGAAACTTCAGGATAGGTTTGGATAGCTTTGAAAGCTAGTTTCCATAAACTCTCTGTTTAGAGCCTCCAACATGAATGAAAATTGTTCTGAAATGGAATTCTCCTGATTTTTTTTCTGGTTCTCCAGACTTTCTCTACTTTCATATGTTAAATGTTGACCACCTCCTTCCTTCCCACACAATTAACATCTGGAGAGGGCAGACACATTGGATTAGGTTTACTTGTAGAGAATTATAATAACTTCCAATCTCTTCCACAGAGGGTACTCCAGATTTCTTTGAGGGAATATTTGGTTGTTTCTAGACTCCTTTATAGTGCATTTAATTACCATCTCATATTTTTTTCTTCCATGCGTTACTGTAATGCATCTTATGATAGTTTCATTTTCAGAAGATATCATTTTTCACTCTATTTCCAGGTTCCTAGGGCATCTTAGTGCATCTCTTGCCAAAGGCAGGAGAAGAACATGGGCTTGGGCTCTCTGTGCTGCTCCCTCTGAGCTTCTGTAGACACAAGCTCTGAAAATGCATTTTCACAGGGACTGATTTGCAGGAAAATGTCCCATTCACCTCATTTCCCATTTAACTGTCTTGACTGTGTTTATGCAATTTTCAAAGATATATTTGCCTACCGTCTTAGTCAGCTAGAGCTGCCATAACAGAGTACCAGAAACTGGGTGGCTTCAACAACAGACATTTATTTCTCACAGTTCTGCAGTCTGGGAAGTTCAGGATCAAGATGCTGGCCAATTCGGCTCTTGCTAAGGCTCTCTTTCCAGCTTGCAGATGGCCACTTTCTTACCATGTCCTCACATGACCTTCTCTCAGACATTAAACTTGTCATTAGGATCTTAGCTTCATGAACCATCCTAATCCTAATTGCCACCCAAAGGCCCTTCTCCAAATACCATCACACTAAGGGTTAGGGCCTTCAACATACGGATTTCGAGGGGACACAAATATTTAGCCCGTAACATCCACTGACTGGGAGGAGGGACAGTGTTGTAAAGACCAGGAGGCAGGAATTCTATGAAGAAGCCTACTACACATGAGATACATTTTATGGACTGGCTTAATAAATCCTAACAACATTATAGGGTAGCCATGTAGGCTGTCTTTTTAGAAACGAGGACTCTGAGGTTGAGAGAGGTTAAGAAACTTGTGCATGGTCACATGCCTAGGAAACAATGAGACAGGGATCCTAACGTAGACCTTTTTGACACCCAAACACCTCTTACTACCCTCAGGTAGTTGAAAACATTGGCCTGAGGACTGACTGTGTTAGCCTCACTGATGGGAGCCTCTAAATAACACCAGCATCTAGGCCCCACTTTCCATTATAACAACTCACCATGTCTGAGGATAGGACCATGTTTTTTATACTTTTTAAAGCCTCCAGACGGGATTCTAACTTAGGACTTCTCTGGGAACCACTACACCTGGCTTCACTGTCTTTCCAAGATGAGTAAATACCGAGGTTGCCTTTCAACTGTGACAATGATTGTTTATGTTCTGAGAAAGACACAATATCAGGACTCATCTCAGGCTACTTTGTCGGAGAGGGGTACTTATAGCCACATGCCTACTGCTTCTTAGACATATTTCTGTCACTTAGTAAGTACAGAAGGTCCTGAAGATATTAGCCAAATGGGAACACAGACATCACTGACACCAATAGCAATGTAAAAGCACCAGACATCTTCTTTGATTTATTGTTCTAGGAATATATCCACACTTCCCTTCTTTCCTTTCCCCATTCACTGAAAGAATATAAGATGTGACTATAAAGTGATGTGTCTGATTTTAAAATTTAAAATAAAAGAGAAATTATACATCTAAAAGAAATTTGGTACCTTTCTGAGAAGTCCCTTTGAGAGCTACACACTTTGTTTAATGATGCTACAAAAGCACAGAATACCTTCTTGAATTCCTTATGGAATGTGCCTGCAGAGTTTGTGGCATATTCTTCTGAAAGTCTACTGCCAGGAAAATCCCTGACCTTTACAGGATGGATTTGATTTTGAGAAATAGCAAAATTGCATTTGGAGACAAGTTTTGCAATCAAGTTAAGTGATCACACCAGAGAATTCTGCTTTAGGAACAAAACTGGGACAGATCGTAGACTAATAAGAATGCCAAGCTTATAAGACTTGTTTTGAGGCTAATTACAATGTAGAAATATTCAAACTGATTTTTAGCAATAACAGCATAGTATATTCAGTATGTAGATTAAGGTGAAAATTTTGAAGCACAAGATATATTTAAAAACTTAAGCAATGATTTTTTCTAGTTATATCTTTTCAAGGTTGTCTTTGTACACTTGGATTTTTATTTGAAAATGAGACCAATTTCAGGTTGATATTAATTCATGCCACCAGTTAAAGGGTGCATGAAACCAAGCAATTTCAAAATGAGTTTATGTTAGATCATCCTGTCCTGAGATTCACCTTTTAGAAAATATAACCTGAACATATATTGCATTTATTCTACTCAATGTCTCCAGATGAAATCAGTACCAACAATATATGCATAGTAAAAGATTAATTGGGCAAAATATGAATAATAATTTTGATTATAATTAGGAGCAGCAAGAGAGGGGATGTGCAATCACTTAAAAAAATAGAAATAATTGGCTTGTTTTCTTGTGAATTGCACTAACCCAGTATTAGGATTCTTCATCATTAACTTTAGAAGTGCTTTTTCTACCATATTCACTTACTGGTTGCATTGCAGGAGATCTGTTTGCACTTTGTGTGACTGACTCAAACTTTCATACAATTCTTGTTTCTGAAGTGTCTTCTAATCACTGAGTCACAAGGGTAACCATTCTCAAGTTGTCATTGTTCTCAAAGTCTTTTAAGGTTCTGAGATATTGGGACAATGCTATTATTTCATCAGTACTTTTCCGTCTTCTTGTGTATGGTATTATTTCCATGCAACTTTGAAAAAAATAGCACTTATCATCACAACAACTTTGCATACTTACATTGCACCTGCTTCTGACTTTAAATGATTAGTTATAATTTAGATTTATAGAGAATGTTCACAGAAACCAGATCATTGGGCACACATGTGCCTACCGAGTGCTTCTATTTCTTAGTTTCCAAGTATAACAACACATTTATAACGAAAAGCTTATTCTTACTTTGTCTCTGAGTCAACAAAAATTAAGCCTCTTTGATATTGTCTAGATAGATAAATGATTCTCTCAACCTTGGCCTTAAGGAAGAATAACCAATACCACTAAAATCTTATTTCCAAAGTGGCTTTGAAGAAAGTCCCTTGCTATCCTCAGATTCAACAAATTTATTTTTGGATGTATTTAATACTTTTGTTTATGCCTTTTAGAATGTGACTTCAGCACTTAGCTTCTGTGGCATGATTGAGACAGGCTGGATGAATTGTCTCCTAACTTGCTTATCATGAAAGAAGCCCAAACTGGTCTCAAGACAGTTTTATGTTTGGAGTCTTTCAGAAAGAAAGACAAAAAGAAAGATAAACAAAAGTGTGGCAAGAATGTACTAAGCGGAAGCAAGTGTGTCACCACTGAACAATCATGCTGTTCCCACACATAGTTCTACCACTTCAAAGGGACATGAGCTCACAGAGGACAGAGATCAAGCATGTGGCTCATGGTGTGCCCAGCACCCAGCATTGTGCTTGGCATGTAGTAGGTGCTCGACAAATAGTTGTTGAATTTAATTTAGTCTAGGCTCTTCTAGGGAGAAAAAATGGTTTGGAGTTCAGGGTAAAGAATCTAACAATTAGATTCTCTCTCTCTCTCTCTATACACACACACACACACACACACACACATATATATGTGCTTTGTATGCTAATCATTCTATGTCACAGAAAATATTCAACCAGAGCCTGGGGAGCCAGATTAAGGTGATAAAGTATTTTTAGGTGGATTGTATACCATCTAGAAAGTAGGACCAAATTATGTCTAAGCAGCCTTCCAAATTCAAAATGTATCAATCTTTGAAAACACATCCATCCTGTATTTCTCAAGATCTTCCTTGGTGATGAGATAATGACCATTTGACATACACCATGGTGTTAATAGGCAATGACAACTTAATATGCTCCTAGGTAACACATTTACCCTGGGACAGAATGCCTTAATTCCAAGGTGTGACTCATTGTAATACTGAGAATTACAGTGATTTGAGGTTGGAATATCACAGCTAAGGGCAACGAGCACAAAGGAGACTTCTCTCTGAGTCACTGGAAATGAACTGAAATGGGAAAGAATTGAATGCTGTAGTCTTTAAATAAATTCAAGGTAGGAAGGTAAACTGCAGCTATTCTGAGTTAGAGCCAACAGATAAGGGGTCTAAAAAGAGGAGGGAACACAAACCCAGCAGTGGAATCTTGATATGCATCACATTTCAATACCAACAGGGATAAGAGGAGCCCAGTCTGAGATGATGTGACAGATACTGGCATCAAAATCCAGCCCTGGGAAAAACAAAGGTAGGGATTAGATTAGAAGGTCAAGACTTTCAGGGAAGGAGAGTGGGAACCAGAGGCCAGGTAGAGAGTTATCAAGTGTGCAGACCACATGCTGAACCCAGTGTGTACATCCTGCTGCTCAGGAAGGCACTCCATACAGGGGCAAATTCTCCAGGATGACACGCTGACCCCCAGACACCAGGTGTGGGGTCGATCAGCTCTGTTCAGTTTCCACTCCATAGCAGATAGAAGCCCTGAAAATTCCACCAGGAACCTGGGCTCAGAATGAGTCTCATAACAGCACTTGACACAGGAAGGCATTTCATCCCCTCAACGCTTGCTTCTCAGGGGCACTGGTTTCCTTTTGCACAGACCTGGCCCCACCAGGCAGGATTTGTGTCAAGTAAAATGAAACACTGAATAAGCTATTGTGGTAGGTGTTAGTGTTCGCTCTGTGCCTGCAATTAGAATTTGGGCTTAGAACTGAAATAAAAATACAGGATATGACTCAATGGACAGAGTCCAGGGTTCCAGTGTAAGGACTTTCTTTTGATCGGTTATAGTATTTCTAGAAACTCCTGTTACATTTGATACAATAAAAATCATTAATTCCTTGAAACCCTCTTCTTTGTCAGCTTCCATGGTACTGAGCTCTCCTAACTATTCTTCTACTTCTCTGAATCTTCATGGACTTCTCATCTACCCAACTTACATAAATGTTGGTGTTCTCCAGGAATCCATCCTCAGACCTCCCTTTCCTTATGTAATCTCACTCATGCTTTTTCTTCTAAGCCTCGACTCTATTCTTATGGCATCTATGTCTTTTATTCTCCAATCAGACATTGGATCTTCAAGATCATGTGCTTACTTCTACCTTCTAGGTCTGACTATCTTGCAGATACCTCAAATGTAACATGATCAGGACTTACCTTCACATACAAGAGGTCCTTCTCCTGCAGGTGCACCGCATTCTCCATGGAAGCCATACTAAGCATTTAGGAGGGGTCTTGATTTCTCCTTTTTCCTCAAAGTCCTTTATACCTAATCTGTCAAGTCCTGCTCATGTTATCTCCACACACTTTATTGAATGGGTTTCATCTTCTCTAGCTCGTAACACTTTCATAAATCAGACCCTCATTATCTCTCTCCTGAATTATCTCAGCCTTCCTGCTACTCTCCCTGCCTCAGTCTTCTCCTTAAATGAGACATCCAAATTACAGCCCTTTATGAAAATATGCCCCATCCCAAAACACATGAAAGCAATAATTATAACTTATTAGTATCTCCACATCACTTAATATTGTTCAAAGTCACAGGCCATTTGTTAGAGAAGTACAAATTAAGATCACAATGAGATATTACGTTACATCCATTAGGAAAATTGATACCAAAAAATGGAAAATAACAAGTGTTGGTGACGATGTAGAGACATTGGAATACTTGTGCATTGCTAATGGGAATGCAAAGCAGTGTAACTGTTAAGGAAAACGCTATGATGGTGTTTCAAAGAGTTAAACATAGAATTACCATATGATCCAGCAATTCTACTTTTAGATGTGTACCCAAAAGAATTGAAAGCAGGGACTCAAACAGATATTTGCACACCAGTGTGCATAGCTGCACTGTTCACAATAGCCAAAGTGTGAAAAGAACCCAAATGCCTATTGCCAGGTGAATGGATAAACAAAATGTAGTATAATACACACACAATGGAATATTATTTAGCCTTAAAAAGAAATGAAATTCTGACATATGGTACAACATGGAAGACCCTTGAAAACATCATGCAAAGTGAAATAAACCAGACCCAAAAGGACAAATACAACATGATTCCACATATTTGAGACAACTAGAATAGGCAAATTCATAGAGACAGAAAGTAAAATGGTGGTTACCAGGGACTGTGAGGAGGGGAAAGTGGGGAATCATGGTTTAATGGGTACAGAGTTTTAGTTTAAGATTATAAAACATTCTGGAGATGTATAGAAGTGATCGTTGCATAACACTGGACGTGTACTTAATGCCACTGAATTGTACACTTAATATGGCTAAAATAGTAAAATTTATATCATATTTATTTTACTAGATTATGTGATATATCTAACATAATTATGTGACATATATAACATATTGTATCATATCGTATCATAATTATATGATATATAACATAAATTTTACTAGAATAAAACATTATATGCCATTTCCTGCTTCACACTTTGAGCTCCAGTAGCTCTATCATCACCCACATAACCTTCGTTTGCAATACACTCCTGTCCGCGTTAACTTGCCACATGACTGCCTCTCCAGTACGCAGTCCCTGCTCTCTTACAAACTGGATAAGAGGCTCATCTGAAGTGACTATAATGCTGCATACATACCCTTTCTCCTGAATGCACTGAATTGTGTGATTATCTGATTTTGACTGTCTCATAAGAGAGAGAGCTTCTTGCAAGAAAGAACTGAGTTTTGTACATTGTGTATTTTTTTGAGTGCCTTGTGTGCAGTAGGGGATGAGCTCACGAGAAACAGCTCTTTTAAAAAAGATAAAATATTAAAATTGGAAGAAATCTTAAACTTTAGTCCAAATTCTTAATTAAAATGATATTTTATGTGGTAGTCAAAATGGTGCCTTTCAAAGGTCTAATTTCTATTTGAAATTCAATAGCAGCCATTTTTTTTCCTTTTTGCCATTGATTCCAACATTTGATAAATTCTTAGAAGGATTAGATCTGAACAGCACAATTCATCAAGTCAGTGTTTTCCAAACTTCAGTAAATTTTATAACATTTTCATAGTGTTTACTCTACCTATGGAACAGTTGTCCTGAAGTCCAAAGTCTTTCTCCCAAGGGACACTATCAATTAAATCACAGATTTGATGTGTTGTTTACATATTTTTTCTAGTATAGTAAAATATATAATTAACTACAAAAATAAAAAACAAATGCCTGTAAGCCACCTAAAGTCATCTTCTTGTACTACATGGTATATAAATTATGCTTTGAGAATCAATTTGAATTGTATGATTAACTACTTTCTTGAATTATTCTCTAGGGTCTCATATAGACAACTCTGATTTCTCAAGGAGTTTGTAGATTCCATAAAAATGAAGACTCTTTTCTTTGTTGTCATCATTTCATGTTCCTTAGCTCCTTTATGATTGTCAAGCTCTCATCACATACTCAATGAGTATCTGGTGAATAAATATACACCATATGATCTGCCTTTATAAAATTAAACCTATTTCATGAAGTTATAAAATTGCAAGGTGAGGTGTCCATGAGCGCCTTGCAGATCTCCGAGTACAAGGAGGTAATTGATGAAGGGTCATAGCTTTTGCACTCTTGTATGTTTACACTAAGGCCACTCTTCTCACAGACAGCCAGTGACTGAGCTTGTAGAGGAAACAAAGGCAGGATTATCTCTGGGCAACTTGGGCCTCCTCTTATAGCCACCTTTGGTTTCAGGAGTTTCTGAAGGATTGCTGAACCTACTTACACTGCACAGCAGTCTTGATAACTTCCACCAACTTCCTTCCCTTTATCCCTACTTGGGATCAGACTTGTTTCATAGTTTCATGACTCTCACAGCCTTTTCCTCCCCATTTTCTCTTAGAGGCACTTCCCTTAATAAAATCATTGCATATTTAATATTATCTTGGAATCTGCTTCTTGGAAGACCTGGACTGACATAGAAAGCATTAGTGGGAACTACATAAATGTTAGAAGTATTTCAAGCTGGATTTATTTATGGAAGTTTGGATATAGTTAATTTTGAATTCAGGCAGTATTGAGTTGGATTTCTGAATTACTTAGCTGTATTAGTTTGGCTAGGGCTGCCATAACAAAGTACCAGAGACTGGGTGGCTTAAACAAGAGAAATTTTTTTTTCTCATTCTTCTGGAAGCTAACAGTCCAAGGTCAAGGTGTCCACAGGGTTGATTTCTTCTGGGGCCTCTGTCTTTGGCTTGCAGATGGTGGTTACTCCTTGCCATATTGGATTAGGGCCCACCCTAAGGATTTCGCTTTAACTAAATTTCTAAATTACTTCTTTGAAGACCTTGTTGCAGAATACAGCCACTTCTAAGCTACTTGGAGTAAGGACTTCAACATATGAATTTTAGGGGAACACAATTCAACCCAGAGTACTAGCCAAGTACCTTTGAGCCAGACACTTGACTTTGCCGAGTCTTTGTCTATAAAACAGGGGCTAATATCTGCCACATAATTTTGTTCAAATTAAAAAACAATGATATATATATACATATATATATATATACATATATATGTATATATAGACACGCATACATATAAATAATGTCACTGGTACATATAAGGCAATCATTATAGTATTTTTCAACATAATCTCCCCAGAATCATTGACCATTAATTTATTTAATATTCATTTGTATGAGGGCTCTATCACCAGAGGTATGCCTCATAGTTATGTGAAGTAGAATTATATGATAACTTCAAAAAGGAAAAGGAAAGAAATGTAGACTGTCAGATTGTGTAACTTCATGTTTATGATATGACAGGTCTATGATTTATTTAAAAAATATTAGTGTTCAGATATCGTTAACTAATAGGTAAATTTGGCCTAAAGTTGTGTGCTGTTTTCCATATAGTATTTTAAAAATTAGAATAAAAATGCCTTTAAATGGAGAATGCCTCTGCAGTTTTACACAGATCCACTCATATCCCAACACTTGGTCCCATGATTCAGCAATAACACTTATTAGGCTCTTACAGGCTTTTAAGTTGGCAAACAGTAAAGTTCAGACCACGGGCTCAGATGTGCTGCTTCTACTTCCTTGACCACTTTTAAAATAAGATATTTTCTATAATACACCTAAATGAACAGAGGGAGACAGAAGTGCCTTTAGATTTTTGTCCTAAAGGAATGCTCACATTCACCCAATAGGCATCAGTTTCTCCTACAATCTTCTAAGGCTGCTCCTCATAAAAATTAATGGACAAAGGAACAAATAGAGATATGTATGAAGCATATTTATGGACATGTAAACTCAATTTTAAACACAGACTGTTCAGGATGACACTCCCTCTTCTATCTGTATATAGGTAAGCATCCTTTGCATACCTGATTTAGCAAATTTACCCACCCCAAAAGAACATGATCTTCAGAGTGCACAGAGAAGTTTTTCTCTAGATGCCTGATATATCACCATCCTTCAGATTTACGATCCTGCTTTTTAAAAAAGATTACTTCAGTAATATGGTATTTAAGAAAATAAAGCACTTTTCAAACTTTGCAATTTTTTCATTACCAAGACCATAAAGTAAATGAAAACTATTATCATGATTCACTCCACCAGATGGTTCTGAAAATATTGAGTGCATGCAGTCAATTTAAAAAAATGAATGATTGAGTAGCAAAGGCCAAAGCCAAAGAGGAGCTGGAAGAAGAGTTCCTGCCTGTCTTCCTGGAGACTGAATTGAGTCTGTCAAGAATGAAAATCTCACCAAAGGGGGAAATAAAAAGGAAGAGAATCTCCACAGAAAAGATCTGCTAAGCCTTTTAAACACAGCCATGTATTGCTTAACAACAGGGATATATCCTGAGAAATGCATCCATACGCAATTCCATTGCATGAACGTCTCAGAGTACACTTACGCAAACCCAGATGGCATAGCCTACTACACACCTGGGCCATATGGTGTGGCCTATTGCTCCCAGGTTACAAATCTATACAACATATCATTGTACCGAATACTGTATGCCATTGTAATGCAAAGGTAGGTATTTGTGTATCTAAACATATCTAAACATATAATAGTTACAATAAAATAGGGCATAAAAGACAAAAATGCTACATTGATATAGGGAACTTAGCATGAATGGTGCTTGTAGGATTTGAAATTGCACTGGATGAGTTGGTAAGTGAGCAATGAATGAATGCAAAGGCCTAGGACATTGCTGTGTGCTACTGCAGACATTATAAACACTATACACTTAGAGTACATTAAATTTATTTAAAAATTTCTTTCTTTAGTAATAAATTAACCTTGGTTTACCATTAATTTTTTACTCTATAAACTTTTTAATTTTTTAACTTTTTTATAATAACTCACATCTTAAAACATAAATATATAGATATACAAAAATATTTTCTTTCTTTATATCCTTGTTCTAGAAGCTTTATTCTACTTTTAGAACTTTTAGTTTTTATATGTTTTTGTTAAGAGCTAAGAAACAAGCACACACACTGGGCTAGACCTACACAGGATCAAGATCATCAATATCACTGTCTTCCACCTCCACATCTTGTCCCACTGGAAAGTCTTCAGGAGCAATAACAAGCATGGAACTGTCATCTCCTATGATAACAATAACTTCTTCTGTACTACCTCCTGAAGTATTTTCCTGAGGCTGCTTTATGGTTAATTTTATTTTTATAAGTAGAAGCACACTCTAAAATTATGATAAAATATTATAAATACATAAACCAGTAACAGTCATTTATTATCATTATCAAGTATTATGTACTATACATAATTGTATGTGCTTTGCTTTTATAGTACAGCCAGCACAATAGGTGAATTTATACCAGCATCACCACAAACAAGTGAGTTATGACATTATGACAGCTACACTATAACTAGGTGATAGGAAGTTTTCAATTCCAATATAATCGTATGGGATCACCATCTTATATGCAGTTCATTGTTGATCAAAATGTCCTTATTCAGTACATGATTGTATTATATACATGATTGTATTATATAAGCTGCTTAAATTAACTTCAGTTGGTGTTTCCATTTTCGTAGTCATTCTACATTTCCTTATGACACCTCTGTCAAGAAGAGAATGTAGCGAAACATCATACTTAATAGAATCACATCATATGTGCACACAGTCAATGAACATTCAACCTGTACAAACATATTAAAAATAAGCCCAAACCCATTTTTCACATTATATAACCCCTAGGCACAATCCAAACACTTCATTCGATGCTATAAAAAAGATCTACTGGTGCAAAAAAGATCTACCCTCCATATTATATTGGAGGGTGGGAGGTTAATACTTGAAGCATTTTCAATATAATTTCGACTATTTTGCCTATATACAAGGGGGTCCTTTTGCACTCACTTTAGCATCCCTCAGCATGAGGTGAAAATACACAGGGACTTAAACTTAGAAATAGATCATCTAAGCAAGAAAACTGTATTTCTTTTTTTGATGCATGCCAGAAATAGCACATTTATAATAATGTAATAAACACAGTTCAAGAAGTATTTCTCTAATCCCTAGTAATGTTATCATGAATGAGTTCTAGAGTTTACTTTTTCCTTAAAAAATTAACAAATTATTGGCTCCAATGATCCTGACCATCATTTTATGTGTCATATACTGTTATCCCATAATTTTTTATCCCATAATTATCCCATAAAATGTGCATAAGAGAAGGAATGCCACAAGAAAGACAACACTAAAGCAATTGTTAAGACATAAATGAGTGGCCATTATAAATATGTTCAAAAACCTAAAGGAAATTATGCTTGTAGAAGTAAAGAAAGCCATGATGACAATGTTTTGTCAAATACAGAATATAAATAAAGATACAGAAATTATAAAAAAAAAGAAATGCTGGAATTTCAAATTTCATCTGAAAATGCTTGAATTGAAAAGTACAATAAGAAAAATTAAAAATTCACTAATTAGAATGTGAAAAGACAACCCAAAGAATGGGAGAAAATTTTTGTAAATCATATATGTGTTAAGGGATTTATATTCAGAATATACAAAGAATTCTTATAACCCAATAATTGAAAAATAAATAACTCAACTTAGAAATGAAGGATCTGAACAGACATTTTTTTGAAAAAATATACAAATAACCAATAAGCACATGAAAAGATGCTAAATATCTTTAAGCTATTAGGAAAATGCAAATCAAAAAATCACAATGAGATAGTACATCACATCTACCAAGATGGCCATAATCAAAAAGACAGAGAAAAAGTATTAATAATGATAGGGAGAAATTGAAACCCTCACACACTGCTGTTGGGAATGCAAACTGCTTTGAAAAGTACTCAGGCAATTCCTCAGTTAAACATAAAGTCATTCTATGAGCTACTAAGTAAGTGATTTTATATCATGGCTTCTGTTGCACAATTTTAATTCATTTATTTTATTGATAAAATTTAATTTAATTAATTTTCCTGATAAAATTATACAATTTAATATGGGTTGAAGTCAAGTAAATTGATGTCCTTTCCCTTGCAATATCATTAGCTAGTACAATGAGTCTTTGAATATCAGCCATTATTGGCCATCACTCTTACCAACCAGAGTCCTCTCTTTAATAGATTCTCTAGTTCAAGGTGATTAATGTTTATGAGGCTGACAGAGGAATCAGGCATGACTCTGAAGTCTCTTCCAAAGCATCAGTGAAATTGAATTACGTTTAGTATCGTGTTTTTGTTAAGTCATTTTATTTTTGGAAATTTGGCAAACGTTGATTAGGATTTATAGTCATTCTCCAGAAATTAAAATATCTTGATTAAGCCTGCAAGATAACAGAGTTTACAGAAAGATTTTAAAGCTTACATTTTCATATGCATATATTTCCAAAGAAAACTGTACGTGTTAGTAACTTTTCTAAAGTTATCATTAAACATCCAGTAATAAATCTATTATTATGTGTACTAATTGGCTGTGCTTAGGCTGAGTAGAAAGTTTTCTTTAATGGTCTCTTCAAAATTGCAAACCTTACTTGCTGACATTTAGTGAATGTCAAGATACTTAATACAGGACTGTACTTTCTGGTTTTTGCAATAGATTCTATTGTTATTGACTTTATCCTGATGAAAAAATAATTCTATCTCAGATCTTAGAAAATATATTTTTGGATTAAGTGACTATGTTATTTTCTTAAAGTACCCAATCCTTTATAGAATTTTTTTCATTTTTTTTTCTTTTTACAAATTTAAGAGGAAAAAGAAAAATGATCACTTTTTATTTCATGTGGTATGTTTATTTGTTTAAATCTGTGGAGATCATTGAACTACCTTAAAATAGAATGAGGATGTAAGACAAGACCACACTGAATCTGAGAAGAGATCTGCTGGGGAATCCAAAAGAAGTTTTACTTTGAGTTAAGAATATGAACAACTTCTTAAGAAAATAAAAGTATGAGAATTTAACATGGTAAAGTCATATTGTCCCCATCATCTAACCTGCTACCAATTGTCACAATTTATCAATCATCAGGTAGGGTTTGTCTGACTCCCATGCAGGTTATGTAGGGGAGGGAGAAGAGAAAGAGAGAACCATCTCAGGTGAGTGCTTAGGTGGTCAGAGTTTAGGAGGCAAATAATAACTGAGGAGTTGGTAGAGTTAGAATCTTGTCCTGTGATGGATCAATTTATCAAAGCAATCAGAGCCAAATTGTGTCCTTATTTCAGATGTTCAGCAAGGGACTTAGACAGAGTGAAAATTGCTGCCTGAAGTCAACTGGATACCATCGTGATGCATGTAGTGAAAACAACTGAGGGAGGAGGAGAGAGAGTGAGAAAGAGAGAGAGAGAACTGAAAAAAGTTCACTCACTGATTTTTTTTCCTTTGATCACTTAATAACTATTTGTTGAGTTCCTTTCATATGCCACACCTAAGGTAAGATTTACCGATATAATTGTAAGCAAAACTGGCACAATCTTTGACATCATTGAGTGTGGATTCTATTAATAAGAGAAAGAGACAAATATTAGTCTAATAGTCCTGTAAATAAAAACAAATTACAGTCATTAAAAGTGTAATGAAGGAAAATGTTGCCACGAGAACCTATAATGAGGCAACCTGACTTCTCAAGATCACTTGTCTTTTGGTTTCTGGTCAGGTCCAACCCATGGGAGGTACTAGCATTAGAACAGACAGTGGCAGAAGAGCAATGTCTAGATATTTCTTATCTACTTTCTGCCAACCGTGGGTTTCTAGTTCTCAGAGTGCCTCTGTACATCCCCATCCTCTGTAGCCTCAGCTCCTAACATGTAATCCCTTCTCCTTGACTCTAGCTCTTGCTAGCTCTTCTTAGTATCTAAGTGCCTTGGGATTCAAAGATCCATAGTAACCCCTTCATTAATTTCTTTTCAGAATCCCATTAGGGTACATCCTTCTTTTTCCTGCAGGTGCAATGACTAATAGCCAGTTAGGTCAAACTAGGGGAAAGGCAGCCTAAGCAGATGAAATTGCATGTGCAAATGCCCTAAGGTAGGAAGGAGCAGGGCCAGTCATAGAGGAGTGTGTCTGGGACATGGAACACAACCAGCAGGAGATCTAGGCAAGAGTTAGATGATTTAAAGACTTGTGGGTCACACTGAGGATTTCATCTTTATAATAAGGGCATTTCTGAAAGTTTTAAGCCAGGGTGTGACTTTATCAAATTTTCATTTTTAAAATATGGATATTCTGGCTGTCCTGAGAAGAACATATTATGTAATTTCAATAGTGGGTGTGGATAGATCAGTTTCCTGAGAGCTCTTTGAGCAATTTGAGACAGAGATGATGATCAATTAGACTAAGGTGCTGTCGATGGAGATAGACTGAAGGAAACTGATTCAAAAGGTTAAATCAGGGGTCAGCAAAGTATGACTTGTGGGTTGACTGTCATTATAAGTAAAGCTTTACTGGAACATAGCCACAAATATTTATAATAAATTATTTACATAAATTATGTATCATCTATGGTTACAACTGCAGAGTAGGGTAGTTGTGACAGACTGGTTGGCCTTCAAGGTCTCAAATACTATCAGGTGTTTTAAGAAAAAGTTGGCTTCCCTGGATTAAATCAATAACATTTGGCATTAGATTAGGTATGATGGTAAGGGAATGGTGGATATTAGAGATGGCATGTGTGTTTCTGGCCTATGCGATTAAGACCAGGTAGGATTTACTTATTGAAAAACTACCAAAAAAAAAAAAAAGTCCAGGCGTGGTTGCTCACCCCTGTAATCCCAGCACTCTGGGAGGCTGAGGCAGGAGGATCGCTCAAGGTCAGGAGTTTGAAACCAGCCTGAGCAAGAGTGAGACCCTGTCTCTACTAAAAAAGTAGTAAGAAATTAATTGGCCAACTAAAAATATATAGAGAAAATTAGCCAGGCATGGAGGCACATGCCTGTAGTCCCAGCTACTTGGGAGGCTGAAGCAAAAGGATTGCTTGAGCGGAGGAGTTTGAGGTTGCTGTGAGCTGGCTGATGTCACAGCACTCACTCTAGCCTGCACAACAGAGCAAGACTCTGTCTCAAAAAGAAAGAAAAAAGAAAAACTATATAGATGGTGGTCTGACAGTAGAAAAAGACAAGACTCAGGATTGAACTTACAAGTTTAATATTGGATATATTACACTGGCGGTGACTTTTAGATATTTAAAGTGGAAAAATTAAATAAGCATTTGGATATATTATAAGCCAGGTGTTCAGAAGAGAGATATGTGGAAAGTATAAATCTGGGAGTTGGGGTGGGGAGAATAATGGTTCTTGCCAAATGTCTGTGTCCTGATCCTTGAAACCTCTACATATGTTACCTTATGTAGCAAAGAAGATTTTGCATATATGATTAAGTTGAGGATTGCTACAGACGAATTGTGTACCCCCAAGATTTATACGTTGCAACCCTAACACTCAAGGTGACCATATTTGGAGATAGGCCTTTAAAGGGGTAATTAAGGCTAAATGGATCATAGCATGGGGCCCTAATTCAATATAACTGGTGTCCTTATAAGAAGAGGGGATTGGGACACAGCCACACACAGAGGGATGACCATGTGAAGATACAGAGAAGATGGCCATCTACAAGACAAGGAGGGAGGCCTCAGAAGAAACCAACACCTTGATCTTGGACTTCTAGCCTTAAGAACTGTGAGAAAACACATTTCTGTTGTTTAAGCCACCCAGTCTGTGTGATATGTCATTATAGCAGCCCTAGTAAACTAAGACAAGTAACTTTAGAAGGGAAGATTATTCTGGATCATTCAGGTGGGCTCAATGTAATCACAAGGGTCTTTAAGAACAGCGGGAGGCAGGGAATTGAGAGTCAGAGAGGGAGAAGTGACAACAGAAGCAGAGGTTAAAGTGATGTGTCTATTGGCTCTAAAGACAGAGGGAGGTTCATCAGCCTCCAGAAGCTGGAAAAAGGCAAGGAAACAGGTTCTCCCGTAGCGTCTCCAGAAAGGAAAGCAGCCCAGATGACACTTTGGTTCTAGCCCATTGAAATTCATTTCTGATTTCCGATGTTCAGAACTGCAAAATAATGAATTTGTGTTGTGTTAGCCCCTAAGTTAGTGATGATTTTTTATGGCAGTAATAGGAAGCTAATAGAGGAGTCATTGATTTGTTTGCAGTAATTGAGGAACTGAGATAATTTCCAATAACGGGGCTAGAATGCCAAAGGCCTGTTTTTATTAGAGAGTACTGAGTTGTAGGATAGACTTTTGTAAATGCTTGTGTTTGATGCAGTCACATTTACTTAAAGTTGGTTTTGACAGTCATGTGCTGCTTTTTCAGATAGGATCCTTATGAGCTCTTCTTTGACAGTGACGATCTTATTTTAGGTGCATGATTTTGGGATGTAATACTCTTATATTTGACACCAAATTATCCCAATGCTGAATAAGACTTCTTCCATTGCTCTTTTGTTTTAATTGCAAATATCTAGATCCTCCTTTGAAGAACAGAAGTGGAGAAAACTGTAATTCAAGAGGGAAAGTTGCCACTATTCTAATTTTGTTGGCGTGTCTCAGGGTTCAGTTCTCTTCTCTTATTTATTTGTACTCAGTCTTTTTATCTCATCCCACCTCATGGCTTTAAATAACTTAGAGATGTTGACAACTCACAATTTATATTTCTAGCCTGAACCTCTCAAACTCCAGCCTCATAAATAATTACCTACTCAACATCTCCACTTGAATGTCTAATAGACATCACAATCAACATGTACTAAACTGAATTCTTCACCTTTCCCTCAACCAGCTCTACTCGTAGTTTTCTTATGTCAGTTGATGAGAACACAATCCTGCCACTCATTCAGGCCAATAACACTGGAATCCTCCATTAGGAGCTACCTTGTCTCTATTTTCAGAACATGTCCAGAATCCCACCACCTCTCTCTTCCACCTCTATTGCTACTGCCCTGATCAGAGATGCCATCTCCTTGCCCTCACCACACTACAGTCTATTTTCAAAGCAGTAGAGTAAACCTTGTAAAATAGAAGTCAGATCACATCAGTTCTCTACTCAAAACTCTTCAATAGTCCCTGGTTTTCACTCACTGAAACAAAGTCCTTAAAATAGCCTATAAAGCCTTACATAATTTGGCTTCCACATAATCTTCTGGTATCTAATATGTTTCCTTTATTCCACTGCACTATGGAGCCTCCTTGAATGAACATTTTCCTAATCCAAGTATACAGCAATAGAGGAGTGGAAAGTCAGTGTGATACCCAGAAATGGTTAGTGAGGTGGATGGAGGTACCCCTTCCCTCCTTCCTCTTTTCCTTCCATACTTCTTGGCATAATCTAGTAAGGAAAAGTGGTATGAAAACCGACCAGTGCAAAACAATGCAATAAATGCAAACAAAAGATGATGGTATGCAATAAAAAACAAAACAAAACAAAACAAAAAACAACACCATGTCTGAGTTGGAGAGAATAAAGAATAGAAATCCTATATAATGCAAGATCATTCCAACCAGTAGAGTTTGGAAGAACCCAGGTATTACAAATTATCTAGTGAACTGTGTTCTTCTGTAGAACACAAGTTAATTGCAGAATTATATTCCTTTTATCACAGTTCAATATAAGTCATTTTTTTTCTTTCCAAAGGCTAGTGAAGATGATGGTTGTAAATAACATTTCCATGCTGCAATGTTGAGTCTAGAACTTTAAGAACACTTGCTCTAATGAACACTTCTCTAAAACAATTTGCAGAGCATAAGATTAATTGCGAACTGTAGCTGTAATCAAAGCTTGGTGACTTTCTCTAATCAGGCAAGATGCCTAGAAACATGAAACAAAAGCACGTATATAGTGTCAGATGCTCCTCCACTTACAATGGGGTTACCTCCCAATAAACTCATTATAAGTTGAAAATATTATAGTTGAAAATGCGTTTAAATACACCTACCCTACTAAACATCATAGCTTAGCCTAGCTTAACTTAAATGGGTACTTGAAGTATGGTTTCTAATGAATGTGCATTTCTTTCATGCCATTGTAAAGTCAGAAAACCATAAGTTGAACCACGGTAAGTCAATGACCATCTGTATATTCCTTTCACTTAAAAGTAAGATTTGTTTTTTAATCCATAGCATCTATGATGAAAAAGTATTAAATTTTTTATCTTTTTACAAGAGCTATGTCTCTTCTGAAAACAGGCTTCAAACAAATTCTGAGAACCTCTATATGTATTTCAAGGGATATTTTAAATGTTTTTTGCAACAAAATTCATTCTTAAATTGCTAGCTCTATACCCACTCCAGGATATTAACTCAAGATTTCATGCATACAGACACACAAACACAGTTAATAAAAGTAGGGACTAGAAAAATGATACATGCCCAGAGAATATTTCTAAGTGATGACAATGAGCTGAGCTCAAATAGAGATTGTTGACCTTTCAGAATTGGTGCTGCCCTTTTTAGAACTTGGAAGATGGAAAAAGTTCTAAAAATGCTTTCCAACCTGAGTCACAAACATTCCAGCAAGAATAGATTTGACTGAATTATCTACACCTTTAAAATGTAAATGCAGCCTTTCCGAGAGAAACACATTTTAGTTAAATCAATCTCTCAGATTGCCTTCTAAGATAAAAGCATGTTTAATGCTGAAGTGAAGATAGTATAGGGACATTCAGATATCTACCCAAGGGACCACAGCTGAGAAGAGACCCTCACTTCATTTTTCTTAAACATTAGGTGTCCTGAGTGGAAAGTTGTTATATTCATTCCTACCTCAGAAGATTGCTTTGAGCACTAAACATGATGGCATCTGAAACACATAGGACCCTTTCTATGGTGTACTAGTGGCTCAGTACTTGTTAGTGTCTCTGATGTTCCACTGCCAACCCATTCTCTTTTGCTGTAAATTCTAAGTTATAGACTCTCAAATGATCCAATCAAAACTGGATGTGTCTAAAGATGCACTCAAAAATAACCTTTGGGTTCTGAGGAGCAGAGAGAGAAAATTTTCTATAGATAATCAGGTGGGTAGAAATGCTTTCTGTGCTCTGAAGTCCAAGGGTAGGCCGCCCACTACCAACACCGTTGGAGTGAAGCTGTTTAGCCTACTTCCTGCCACCTGGGCCACCACCATGAGAGATCACTTGACTCCTTAATGGAGGTTGCTGTCAGAAGTGTGCCTGTTTACACAGGTTGGTGAGGATCCTCATGGAAGGTGAATGGCCCAGTATAGCTCGCTTTTCTGTGTGGGCCTTCATACTTTTATAACAATGTGAGAGGCTTTAATTTCATAGAGGCCTTTGACTTGATATAATGTTAAAGTAATGACTTTTTCCAATATTTCCATTGGTGCTTTACTTGAATTCTTATCATACAAAAAACATCAATCCCAATAATTTACACAACTTATTCTATGTCCAAAACAATCCATATTGAGTTCTCACCATAGAAATAATAGCTGGAGTTTTTTTTTTTTTTTTAATAATTCAGTTGGAGACTTTCTTTACTCTTTAAGACATTGAATAGTCTGCATCTTAGTGAATCCATATAGAAACTGATTGAATTCAAAGATGCTTTGTCTAGCAGGAAGATTTCAGGACATCGGTAGATTGCTTTTCTCATCATTATTATTATTTGTAATAATGCTAATAATAATACTAAATTACCAGACTTTGATGTAAAAGCATTTTCAGAAGCTCAATAAAGTGTATAGTTATTAATTGCTACTGGATTGAAGTATTTGTGAATTAGAACTTGTGTAACTGAAGAAGGATAAAAGGAAATTCTGTATTATTGTTCGCTTGTTGTAGCAGAAACAGTTGCTTCCTCAACCTTATCCCCTTGTCCTACTCTGGAAGTCATCTACAATAGTCCCATTCAAGGTACAACTGCCCATGGTGCTTCCTGAGGGTGTTCCCTGGGCCCAAGGACATGCCTACCAAGGAGGGCACGACAAAGGGCAAAGGAGCAACCCTCATCCAAAATGAGACAGAAATTGTTCACTTCAGAGGCAGGTTCCACATGATCTCTAAGAAAGTCCCCATGAGATTGTGCCTCACATGCTCCTGCACCCTTTGTTAGCTTTCCTTTCTTCCTTGTCCCCATTCCCACCTCACATGGCTTCCTGGAATCATTTCCTAGGCAAACTCTTTGCACCTCTGTGCTTGTCTTAGGGTCTGACATGCCTTAATCAAGACACTTATTTGTTTACTCTTCCCACTGAGATTTATTGAATCCTCATTCCATGCCACACATCATTCATTTATGATGTCTGAAGCCTCCAAAATAATAGCTTTTATTACTATACCCATTTTACACATGATAAATTAAAGTTTTAGAGAGATTTAATTAATTTATGTAATAAATCACAGTGGGTGGCAAAACATAGAATCAATTTCTATTCTTCTATTCCTTCTGTTGTTCAGTTGATACCTTTTGTGTTTATTCTGTGAATTCTGATTGATAAAACAAACATGAGGCTTACTGCTCTTATATAGTTACATCCTCTAAAATTCAAATTTGTGAATATGTTTTGATCTAGAGGACACAAAGGTGTATCTTTTTGCTGTAGCAAATGCAGGGAAGGCTTCTCTTCACCTGGCAATCTCCCATTGGCTTGGCTGTGAGCTCCTCTGCTCCCTGCTCTTGGCTTCAGTTTCCTCAAATGGAAAATGAAATGCCTTAGGCTAAATGATCTTTAGAATTCATTGAAAAGCTAAGTTTATACAAACCTGAGTTATTTGTAATTTGTTCCCTCTGGCAAATTCTACAGCTCTAGCCCTTTGTTTTATGCTGAATTCTGTCTATAACCACTTCTAAAGCAAACTTTTTCTATAAAGTGCCCGATAGAAAATATTGTAGGTATTATGGGCTGTAAGGTGTCTGCTGCGATTACTCAATTCTGCCATTGTAACATGAAAGCTGCAAAAGGCAGTATGTAAATGAATGAGCGTGGCTGTGTGCCAGTGAAATTATTTACATAAACAGGCAGTAAAGCCACTGGACATTCTCAGTGTTTAACACAGAGAACAATCTCTAGGGCCCTTGTGTCAAGACATGGCAGAGACATGGAAGGAAAATTTCAAACATCGCTTATATTTTGTGTTTCACTGGCCTCCCGGAAACTTTGGAGAGCTTTCATACATAGCTCCTCAAAGAAACAAAGTAAAAAGAAAGCTTTTCTGTTTCTTTCTTATGTGAGCCCACCTGAGTGGCTTCTATTTGACATGGAATGTTTTGTGTTATGTTTGTGCTGGGCTTAGAGGCTGAGAAGAGTCAATACTCAATGGCAGTGTTGCCTGGAGACCTGGAGAATATATAAATATTGCATTTGGATTGTGCTTTCCTTTTGAACAATCAACCTTTCTGCACAGATTTGCTTGCTAAGGGTCTGTTATTGGCATTTTCATTATAACCCCTCAAACACCAAGCCTTTTCAAAGGACTTGTGTCAAAACAGACATTTTCTTGAGGTGGAATCTGGCATGCCTGAAGTTATTCAAGGAATACATTTCTCTGTACAAACTTCTCGTGGAAAACAGCCTGAACTTGTTTTAGGGAGCTCAAAAGATCCTAAAGAAGAAATCGCTGCATCCTCCTTGAACTTTTAGTAGGTTTTCTGAGCTGACAATGAATAAGCATAGTCTAACATTATTTCTGATCCCATCTGAATTGAAAATTTCCCCTGGACTGATGATTTGTAATTAATGATAATTCGGCAAACCTATATATCTATCTTAGAGTTTGGAAAAGATGAAACAGGTTAACTTGTGAAGCAGTGAGCTCCTTGTCATGAGATGGGATTAAGCAGAAACTGAACAACAACCCACTGACGATGATGCTGTCTAGAGAATTTGCATCAGGTGAGGTTAAAGGAAATAGGCTCCGCAGTAGCAAACTGTGAGGACTCTACACTTGCCCTTCTCTCCTCTCTCTTCTTTGAACTAGAGAAGCTCTATTTTTATCTGTTTTACGTATTGGACATTTAGGAAGCTTTCCTTTCAAGAAAGTTTTCTAATAATAATAATCATAAGCAAAATAAATTTCAACCATTGGACAACTAAGATTTTGATTTCTTCTAACTCTTAAGATGGTAAGTTTTCTACAAGTAGGCTTTGGTACATTCCACGTGAGAACTCATCCCTTTCCGTCTCCCTTTCAGTATCTCTCTGATCACCATGCAAGAAGTCAAAACTTGTTTATTCTAGGCAAATTTTACAGCAACATTAAATAATAAAAGGGTAAAAAATTTCCCAAGTGTTTTCCATTCACGAGGAATAGTTACCAGGTTTAGAGTTCTGACCATCATGAATAAGTAAATCCTTCAAAAGTCATGCAGAACTGTGTCTATTGAGAACTCAGCCCTTTCGGGACAAAAGGAAACCTTTAGTAAATATCCATTGGTCTATGCATCTTGGCCCTAAGGGCATATATACTCACTCTGTTATTTCCTCACCTGGTTTTTAGATTTTTCTCTGACTTTATTGCTGATTTTCTTAAAGAAGGATAGAGTCAGAGGAGAGAGTGAAAAGCACAAAAGTATTAGCATAGAACACAGAAAAGCCCAAGTACATTAGCATCAAATACATATCAGGTATGGTAGGTACCTGGTAAAAATTTACGGAATGAATGAATGATTGAGGTCATTATTACAGTATTCCATACTGAATTCTTCTATAAAAAGAAGAAACAAACATGGTGTTTAAAACAAACATCATCTGATTCAACTATTGGGCCTCTATGGATTTGTCTAGTAATGTTGGAAAATTCTTTCTGTGACAAACTTTAAAGCAACAAGCAGGCATGTTGCTTATATGGAAACTACTCACATTGGAAAATACTGATTTGAACTTATTGTGCAGGTTCTGAAGGAAACTACATATGGTCTTTCTGGTAAAAGCTAGTAAATTTATGTTAAAAAAAATTTGCTTTGTACTACAAGTGTTATATACACATAATTACATGATAAACAAATATAATTTCATTTGGTTTTCCAGGTAATTAATATTTTAAATATTTGCTAAAACGGCTGTCACACACACACAAAAAAAAGATACATTGAGAAATCTGTTTTAAGTGTAAAACCTAACCAGTTGGCAGGGAGGAAAGGAGAGAAATTTTTTACATCTCATCATTAGGATTCCTCGCACACTTACAAAAGAGTTCCTTTGCCCTAAACCCTAGCATTCTGGCATAGAACAGAACCAAAGTGAATTACATAGAACCCTGAAGCTTTATGAGAGAATCACTTGTATTTATTTAGATCAGTATTCAAAACAAATCAGCCTGGAGGCTTTAGCTGTGTGGAAGGACACTGTTTGCCTCTTTAATAACACAAGCTGTGTCGAAAATGTTCTCTCTGGGCTCCATATGCTGTTCCTGTTTTGTTTCTCCTTTCAGATGCAGAGTGAATAAGATTAGAACAGTCTTCATGTTCAGCCATGGTCTCTAATGCCCTAAGATCCAGACACCCCTGTCTTTTACCTGGTCTTCCTGAGCATGGCAGCCTGTAATGCATCTTTGAGTTGAGTTCTAGGTGACTAGGGATAGCCTGAGAAATCTTTAGTCAAAGTGATGGTTTCTCTGTCAGTCACTAATGGAGGGGCCCATTAATTTTCAAGGCATAGCGTAAGTTCCATCTGTTATCCTAAGTGTTTGTAGAGATTACATGCCAGGGAAAAGAGTTACTGAATGAATTAAAAGTAAATGTCACTTCCTAAAACTCAGCCCAGTAAACACGGCTTGGGGAAATATTTCCTTTTGCCTGAGAGACAGATCTCAGAGTTAGGTAATGCGGTGTTTTCAGAGCTGGTTTATATCTACAAAAACTCACATTGCTAGACAGCTGCCCCCTAGGGTATAGATCACTGGACAGTTCTCTCTCACTGTCAATTTGCACAGCCCAAAGGTAGACGCCTACGTGAGATCCACAAACAGCACTTACCATCCAGCATGATCAATAGGACAACCCAATAAGGGTCCACAGCAATTTCCTTCTCTTATCCTTACCTCTCAAATTCATTTTGTTTTAATGGACATGAGTCTGGGCTGGCAGTCACTGAAAGTTCTCGGCATGCAATATTTTGTGTGAGAGTACCAAGCTTCATTTCTTATCTAAATTGCTAGTTGGTTTTTATTCTTATCTTAAATACACTGAAAAACAGTTGCCTCTGATGAATTTGTCAGAACTGCAAGTTTCTGATGCATAGAGTTCTTTCCCTTGTCTGCAATTGCCAAAATTAATTTTAATACATATCAAAAATGTTTTAGGAATAGAATATGACATTTTGGTAATCATTAAAATTTTAAAAAAGTAGACTGGTTGAAATCACCATTGTGATCTGTAGAAACAACAATAATAAGCAATAACATTCTTTGTCCTGCCATCCTTATGTGGCTCTGGGATTTACAGCAAACCAGGAATACATAACAATCTTAGATCCGAGTTTCACAAGTCATGACACGTGTTCGTATTCTTTTGGGCCCAGCAAATTCTTGTTGGTGGCAATGTCTAGCCATTGGAAAAACAAAAAGTATGCAATCTGTGACTTCAAGCCTTGATTAACTAGGAGGCCAGTGTATATGTTAGAAGTGGATACTGTTTAGGAAAAGAAAGGAAAGGAAATTTACATTTATTGAGACTTTATAATGTATTATTGCAGTGGACACCATTTGTGCTCTGTCTAGATCCCTATGGGTGTTGCCAGTTCTCAGTGTCCTTCTCTGCCTCACTAAGCTTTTACTGTATCTGCTGACCTGCATCTGCGACTCAGCTCGAGTGTGAGGATGGCCCCTCCATGGATAGAACTCTTGTGTCCAAGAGGCAGAGAGCAGGAAGTACTTGGGAGTTTATGGCCCCACTATATCTTGTAGCCAGATTGATTAGTTGAGAGAAGAAGATGGCCCAGCTCTCTTGCCTTAGATCATGACAAAATCTGAAGCACAATTTGCACAAGAGAGTTCCTCTCTGCAGGATCACTCTGGGGCTGGGACTCTGCCCAAAATCATATCCTTGTTTGACTTCTCCTCCTTCCCAGTCCTACTTTCCCCAATTCCTTTCCTCCTTTTTCCTGAGAGCACTTTCTTAATAAAATAACTTGCTCAGGAATCATTGCCACAGAGTCTGCTCAGGACATACCATACTGTGCTATGCATTTTACACATGCTGTATTAGACATGCTATGTCTTTTGTGTATGCTGTATATTTAATCTGGAAAATAATTCTGCTAGAAAATTCAGGATCAGAGAGTTTAATTAACCTGTTTGATATCACCGAAGGATCTGGTGGGAGAAGTATGTGCTTCTAGAATCCAAGTCTTATGTCTTAATTTGTTATAGGTTATATTCAACATAGACAAAGGATATGGAATACAGAGATCCTACTTTGGGAATAAATGCATTTGAAGGTAGATGGCTCCTGCTAACGAGGCTTGATGCAAATGCTAACTTCTTGCCAAAAAGATATCATTGAGAAAGAAAAGATAAGTACAGGTTTGTATTCTACGTTTGCTGAACAAAATGTTAAACATAAAGCATACTATCTCTTGGCATTGGAAGCAAACAAGTCTTTAAAACTGCTATGTGAGTTGTTTCATGTCCATTTTGAAAAATAAAGTACAGGTATGCTCTGTGTAATGATGTTTCAGTCAATAATGAACCACATATCTGACAGTGGTTCCATAAGATTATAATGGAGATGAAAAATTCCTATGGCCTAGTGATGTTACCTTCCAGTGGGACAAGATGTGGAGGTGGAAGACAGGGATATTGATGATCCCGACCCTGTGTAGGCCTAGGTTAATGCATGTGTTTGTGTCTTTGTGTTTAACAAAAATGTTGAAAAAAATAAGGTAGAAAAATACTTTTATAGAATAAGAATATAAAGAAAGAAACTATCTTTGTACAGCTGTACAATGTGTGTTCTAAGCTAAGTGCTATTACAAAGGAGTCAAAAAGTTTAAAAAATTAAACATTTATAAAGTAAAAAGGTTACAGTAAGCTGAGAGTATTTTATTATTGAAGAAAGCAAAAAATTTTAAAGAAACTTAGTGCAGCCAAAGGGATACAAAATATCCAGCATTTACAAAGTCTTTGGTAGTATACAGTAATGTCCTAGGCCTTCACATTCATTCACCATTTCCTCACCAGATCACCCAGAACAACCTCCGTTCTTGCGAGCTCTGTTCATGGTAAGTGCCCTATATAGATGTACCATTTTCAATCTTTTATACCCTATTCTTACACTTTTATACACTATTTTACTAAATCCTTTCTATGTTTAGATACTTTTAGATACACAAATACTAATTATTGTGTTACAATTGCCTATAGTATTTGGTACAGTAACATGCTATACAGGTTTGTAGTCTAGGAGCAATAGGCTATACCATATAGCTTAGGTATATAGTAGGTCATACCATCTAGGTTTGCATAAGTACACTCCATGATGTTCACACGATAATAAAATTGCCTAAGGATAAATTTCTCAGAATACATTCCCATAGTTAAGTGAGGCATGACTGTACTTGCATTATAAATTGCCAGATTCGCTATAACAAGGACTTTACTAGAAACAAATCTTTGCAAACAGTAAATCAATAAAATCATCCTTTGCTGCCCACCAAGGAACTTAAGAAGCATGGAAGAACATGACAAAGGTCCAGCAAACCTTTGGCGTGGGTTTTTTATAGCAAATTACTTTCAATTAATGGCCTCAAATGGAGAAAATTACAGTTAGCATTTAGCTTGATCTTTCTCGTTAATAACTTCCAATGTTTCTACCATGATTAGTTTTATAAAGTAGCCCTGACAGCAAATCAAAAAAAGTGCTTTCCTCAACTGCTACAATAAAACATTCTTCTTAGATTGCCATTAAATTTACCCCAACGATTCCATTATCTTTTGCTTTTTTATTACCTTTGGTGCTTGGGTAATTCAGAGATGCCACAGATGCAGGGAAGTTCATGACTCACACTAGAAGCACTGCCAGCAGTCCCATGAGGCCATAACTGGTGGACTGGCCTCTTTCCCTGAGTTTCCTGGAGCTTCCAGGTCAGACACAGAAATACGGCCTACTTCACCTTCAGTTAAAGAAGAGCTTCAAATCCCTACACCAATATCAAGCAACAGCAATGTAGGGAACAAATGGTCTAAAGTTTGAGTTCCATCAAGCAGTTGGAGAAATGAGTTATAAAGAATTAAAGTCTCAGAATCAGGATAATAATTTCTAAACATCAGTTCCTCACAGGCAGATTCAACTAACACACTTTTAAGTGCCAAACATTTTACAAACATCCTCTTGGCAGGGAAAGTGCTATTAACCCCCTACTGCATAGGAGAGGAGTCTGAGGTTCACAGAGATTGATAATTTGCTCACTGCAGTCAGTGAAAGAGTAGAGATTTAAAGCTGGGATCTCTAATCCAAGCTCAGTGTCCCAGCTTCTTCACAATGTACCCTTGGGCTCAGAGATCCAAAATGGGAAAGGTTGTCACATGTGAAGGCCAGAGCAGATTCTCCTGGTCATCTGCCTCATGTTTTTGAGAGTTCACTGAGGGAAGTTTTACCAACTGTACAAGACTGAAAGTGAAGCTAGAAGTGGCAGACATAGGACAGCTATATCTGCAGAAATAAGCTTTAAAAGAGAGTAGCAGGAAGTGTCTTGGGCCCCAGATAGACCTAATCACTTAAGGGACCTGGAGTCCTCTATAAGGACCTCTTATTTTATTCTATAGTATTCTATTTATTAGATTCATTCTGATAGGGTGCCTACAATGTGCCAAATCCCTGCCCTCGAAGCACTTACATTCTAGTGGGAGAGACAAATAAACTGGGCAACTGCAGGTTGTTATAACAGTTATTAATAAAATAAACAGTGATACAATGAAGAGTAACATTTCATTGTTCTGATTTATTTGTGTAACCACTTTCACTAATAGGCCATGAGCTCCTGGGAGTGGTACTTTTGTTTTTTATTCATTGTTATATGTCTAATGTCCAGCATGATTTTAGATGTTCAATAAATGCTCATTTAATGAAGGAATAGATGAGTAAACATATAAAGCGGCCTGTTGATAGAAGTGCTCCGAAGGATTGCTAGAAGAACAGAATTAACTTGTCTAAAGGAAAGTCTACTTTTTTCTTTCCAAAATTCTTTCAGACTTTTGTTCTTTGAAACATTTGGTGCTCCCATAATGAAAGGCAGACTGTTTACTCTGACACATTTTCCACTAGTGGCCACTTCCCCTGAACACTTTAAGGGCAACAAGGTCACAAATGTCTGTTTTCCAAAAAGAATTAAAGATAATTAAAAGGAATATTGATTTGGGGCTTCAGAACTTGGGGGATTGGGGTTTCTTAGTTGGTTTGAGAAGTCAAATTTAGTATCAAAAGATTGGGGCTGATTCTCTTACTAAAGGGAAAATGAGCACATTTTCAAAACCCATCTTGATTTTTACCACCACATTTTCTAAATTGTCTCAAACCTAAAATTGAAGCATTACTTTTACATTATAGTCTCCTTCTTTATTGCAATGCTCCTTTAGGCAAGATACGTGAAAAAATGAGGATTTCAAAGAAACCTATTTGATCTATACTTCAATGCAACCTTGACTAAACCACAAATTTCAAATTACTAAGGACTGATGAATGAAGTCTCAGATACCTAGAAATGCATCAACGTGACTACAAGTCTGTAGATGGAAATGACTGGCGATATGCTTTAAAAGGCCTTGTCCAGAAATGTATGGAGTTTTGTGGGTTTTTTCCCCCCAAACAGTATTTATTTATCCTCTCATCTATTTTATTATTTTGGCTAACTGTCTTCATCAAATAAGATAAACGCATTTTTTGGACATAAAATGAAACTAAGTTTTTAAGAACATAAAAATTACCATATAAGACCATACTAATCAATGCCCTACACACTTTTATTTTCTCAACTTGCATTTTTCAGTCTTTAAGCCCCAACATCCCTTTGGCTTCTACGCTGCAGTTTCCTAGTTTGGATTTCTGGTAATGTATATGAATATCTGCAGACACTAAATAGTGATGATAGATATTGTATTGTGAGATAGTAAGGATTTCAGATAATGTATATGAATATAGAACATGTTGGCTTTTAGCGAATGATGTATACGTATATGTGTATGTACAAATATACATATATATGTGTATATTTATACACACGTAGAAGAAAGATAACAGATTCATTGGGGCTTCTCTTTTGGCCTGTTTATTTCATGAATTACTGGCCTGTCAACAAGCCGTCATTGTGTGCACTCTTTCTGCTTTCCTTGCTTGGTGAAGTATTCTATCAGAGGTTCCTTAGGCAGTCTCAAACTTAAAGATTCAACTTTCCATTTCAAAAATGTAATCATGCAAAACAATTTCAAATTAAAGTAATTGTATTTGAATTATGGAGCAAGCAAGATAGAAGAAGAAGGGCCTTCTCAAATAAGCTACTGTTCAGATTTTAAAAGCTCCACATTTGGTAAAAACACAAATAAAATTTAAATTTCTGTGCTGTATTTGCCACTGAGCACAATTTAATTGCAACCAGATAGAAACTCATCCTAGTGAATACAAAGAAGCTAAAAATGATCTTTTGGTGATGACAAGAAACTAAGCTTTTTGGTCTGCACAGTCACTAGAAGGAAAACAACTTGGGAGAAAACATTGGAGCATAAGCAAGCAGCACGCTATAAATACCTGGGAGGCAAATATTATTTATCTAAATGAAACACCTTGTGGATTTGGCAGCCAACACCTTCCATGATGAAATGAGTGTGATGTTGAGGATGTGCAAATCAGTAGAACTGGGTTTGATATTAGCCTTGCCACTTGCTGTGGTGATCTTATCTATAAAATATAGACAAAATACCTAACGTTCTTGCAGGGCTGGTGTGAGGATCTGATTAGATGACTCATGCATGTGTAAACAGCCAGCATAATGCCTGGACCAAGACATGCTCAGGCACAGCATTCTTCCATCCCTGCCCTTTGACCACATCTCTGGACTGCTCTAGGTTCAGATTTCACATCTGTGAGATGAGACAATCTTAAGGGTATTCTGCATTTCCCCATGATTCTAAAAGGAAAGACATTCAGCAGTCCTGCTACTGGGTATATATCCAAAGGAAATGAAAACATACGTTTATTGCAGCACTCCCTCCCCCCCCTTTTTTTTTGGCAGGAAAAAAAACATTGAATGCAAATATTTAGCCATTAGAGCATACAAATAAATAAATAAGCTCGAATAGCTGCGGAAAAACCACACATAAGTGTAACTGCCAGTTTCTTTTCAGTTCCAGATATTCCAGATATTCCATTTCCAAAATATTGATAATAAAATATACAAACTAAGAAGATATAGAACATTCAACATAAAACAACCTATAATAAAAATAAAGCCAAAGACAAACACTAATTATTTTATTTCTGTATGTCAAGACTACAAACATCATTTAAACACTTAATTTATTATTCAAATTCAGAAATTGTACATTTTGTGTTGATAACGGTCATTGTCTTCAAAGTGTCACCCGGTTTCCCCACGTTACAAGTGTATTGCTAATGCTGGCCGGCCGGCCGCGGCAGCCCCAGCAACAGCGGAACACGAGACAGGAGAGAGTGCAGCACTATTCACAATAGCCAAGATATGGAATAACTTAAGTGTCCACCAACAGATGAATGGATAAAGAAAATGTGGTATTTATTCACAATGAAATAGTATTCAGCCATAAAAAAGAATGAAATCCTGTCATTTATGACAACATGGATGAACCTGGAGAACATTATGTTAAGTGAAATAAGCCAGGCACAGAAAGACAAACACTGCACGATCTCACTCATATGCAGAATCTAAAAAGTTGCTTCCATAGAAGTAGAGAGTAGAATAGCAGTGACCAGAGGATGGAGAGGCAGATGATGGGACATTGGTCAATGGGTGTAAAGCTACAATTAGGTAGGATGAATAAGTTCTGGTGGCCTACTGCACAGTAGGGTGACTAGAATTAACAGTAATTTATAGTACGTCAAAAGCGAGCTAGACACAATTCACAACCACAAAGATGTGGAAACAACCCAAGTGCCCATCAATATGCGAGTGGATTAATAAAATGTGGTATATGTATACCATGGAGTACTATTCAGCTATAAGAAGCAACGGTGATATAGCACCTCATGTATTTTCCTGGATGGAGCTGAAACCTGTTCTACTAAGTGAAGTATCCCAAGAATGGATGGACAGGCACCACATGTACTCACCAGCCAATTGGTATTAGCTGATCAACACCTAAGTGGACACACAGGAACAACATTTATCGGGTGTCGGGCTGATGGGAGGGGGGAGGAAGGGATGGGTATATATATACATAATGAGTGCCAATGTGCACCGTCTGGGGGATGGTCAGGTTTGAGGCTCCGACTGGAGGGGGGAGGGGGGCAAAGGCAATGTATGTAACCTTAACATTTGTACCCCCATAATATACTGAAATAAAGTTAAAAAAGAAAAGAAAAGTGTCAGACTGCAGTGCATTTCTGAGGAAAGTCCAGCAAGGCCCTCGGGGTAGTGGGGGTCTATCTCCCAGGAACAGGCCTCCTTAGTATCCCTGCCATGCTCAACCACTGGCTAGGCGCAGCCTCTGGGAAACAAGTTATGGGCAAAAAGGCATTAATGGATTTCAGAGCACAGAAGCTGGAGCCACTTGTCAATTACGTTCCCTGCAGTTGGAGATCTGGATGGCACATTCTCATGGCTGCCCCAGGGATCATGCATGTCAAGGTACTAATCACCCTGAAAAGATGGCAGAGAATAGAAGCAGTGGTAATTTCTATAGTAACTACCAAAACCATCATCTTTATCTCAGTAAAAGTTTGCTCAAACTAAGATACAACCAACTCTAATTAAATCATTTCCATTTTGTGGTAGTTGTAAGAAGTCTTATTGATTGGGATGCTCATCCAGACAGCTTAAACTACACTATAAACATTAGAATTGCTAAACCCTGTATCTCTTATGGGTGCAGGAGGACAGCAAATTATAACGCAAAAATAACACATGAGTCCTGAATTGTAAATGGAACCGAGGCAGTGCCTTCAAATCCCGCAGCCTTTTATCCCTTTATACAGATGGCATTGGCCTCCATTGGCTGGGGGACTGTCATATTACTCATCTATCATCTGCCTCTACTGTTTCGTCACCTACAGCCGAGTACCCAGGAGTAAGATGTCAGCATGGACTTTCCTTCATCAAAAGTAAACCAGGAAGAAATTTGAAAACAGATAATCCTACCTTGCTATTCATGGCAACAAGATTATAACCCCACAATGTCCCACTTAGACACCTTTGCCCTGAAGACAACGCATGTTTCATTGCTACATTCCCTTAAGAAAGAAGAGTATGACACGCAATCAAATATAATGGGAAAAAATCATTTCTCTGTTCTTCCATAAGGAGAAGTTAGTCAATTTTGTTTAAAAAGCAGAGTCAGTAACTGGGAGGAGAAAAGCAGACAGAAAAAGGTAGGCTTTAGACAGCATTTTCAATTTTCAGACTGGTGTCTTTACCCAGTAATTTAATTAGGTGATTCCTTTGTTTGTCTTTTATCTATTCCTTATGAGAAAAATGAATCTATAAGGAAGCAGTAAAATCTTAAATAATAGAGGTAGGTGCTCATATCTGTTGCTATTCTTTCCACAAGCAAAAGCTGCTGCTTGTCTTCTCATTATGACTCCCACTGATCCTTCGGCTTCTTGTGAGACAACTATCTCCCTGGCCAGAGCGCATAGGCACACGGTCCTCCATTGGCCCAAGGCACAGTCATGCAGGCCAATGAGAGTCCTTCCCTGGTATGTTTATATACTAAAGGGCTTTCTCTTTCCTCTAAGATAACTAACCTTGGATTATCTAAGTCTGAACTTACAATTACCACATGAAGAAAACCCACATATTGGAGAGAATGAAATGACACAGAGAAGCAGAAATGGAGAAAAATAAAAATATAGAGAAAAAAAGAAGGGATCAGTCAGTCCTGATGACACTTGAATTCTTGGTCTCGTCATCCTGAAGCCAGCTCTACCCCCTTTCCAATGCTAAGAGATGGGCTGTATCGTATAGGATGTCAAGAACCCACAAGAAAAACAGAGGCAATAAAGATCCCTGAGGACAAATGCCCCTGATTAGGGGAAAGGGTTACATTTGTAGAACATGTTCCCTGTATCTCTTGGTCATTGCTTATGACGGAATGGATGTTAACGTGGTGAAAAAAGGGGACTAAGTTGAGTCAGGACTGAGAAAAACATTGCAAAGTGGAGAAGGATATAAACTATATAAAACTTGATCAGTAATTGTTCCTTTGAGGTGAACTAGAAATCTAACATCATCCAGCCCCTTGGCACCAGTAGGCATAATGAGGGCAATTAAGTTTCTTAAAGATTCTGCAAAGCCAGACTGGCCCTGAGGGAGGTCAGATTTATTAAAAGAGCCCAAGTCAAGTATAATGATCAATCAATTGTGATTGCAAGAAGCTATTAATTCCAGAATTCTTAGAATCAGGATTCAAGATAACAAGCCAATAAAGGAGGCTGAATCAAAGGTTCAATGACAAAAAACTATCACTCAACCCTTCTTCCATTTGCAAATAGCACCTGACAACCAGTTGTCCCTTTGAATCATTTGATCTGTAAGGCAGGTACAGACTGACTTAAAAGGTTTTCAGCTCTCTAGATAGGGAGAGAAATAGAGTCTTAGCAGTCAGCAGTCTTCCTTCTCATCTCCAAGCAAGTATCATGCATAAGACCAACGCAACATCTGGGAGTGTGGGTGGGAAGAAGGGCAGGCTTGTAGCACCCTGAGCTCTCAGGTATAGCCAACCTGGTGGCTCTGGAAACAAGTGTAGCTAAGAGAGACACACTCAAGGAAGATGGTCACACCCACTTTCTATCCCACTCTCTCCACCGTGCTTGCCTGCCCTGGAGCTGGCAGAGTCCTTGGGTTGGGAAAAGGTCCTACCCTGCTGGCTAGTTACATTAGATGACACCATCTGCTACAAAGGCAACTCCAAAAATAGAACCAAGACCTCATCTGGAAAATGTAAGTGAGATAGGACTCCATCAAATAATGCAATTATAGGAACCAAGAGATTTGGTCCAACTGTTGGACACTAACTCCATTCTGCACTCAATTTTAACACTAACTCTGCCATTTATTGTCACAAAGCTATTACCTTGATTACCCCATAAGTTCATTATTGGTCACAAGAAGAAGTGATGAAATGTTCCAATTTTCACAGTTATCCAAGTATAAAAATATCTTTGTGGAGTAAACTAGAAAGGTATCATTGCTTACAGATTGCACAAGCATATGAAGCTCATGAAGAAAGAACCTACTCCTCTTCCTTTGAACCCCTACTTCTTTCCCTGTCCTAGCTCCAAGAAAAACACTGCAGGAGGGAAATAAAACCTGCCTGACTGGACCTACTACCAGTACATGCTGGGCCGCTGGGCTGGGTCCTCACTGCTCTTGGCAATGCACGGATCACTAATCCACCATGGAAGTCTTTATCTCGAGGCCAAATTGCAGTTCCAGCTGCAACTCTTCTAAATCATTCACATTTGTTTTCAAGCCTCCAGTACAATTTTATCCCTTTACTCGGAATATAAGATCCTCTTTCTATACTCCTAAAATCTTGAGCATGCACTATGAGCGTCCTTATCTTACATCTGTCCCCAATTCTCTCCACCCTTTGCCACCATCTTACCCACCCCCTACTCACTTCTATGCAACAGTCAACACCGTAGCCTCTTAACGATACCATCTCTTCAGCCTCTGTCCCCTCTAATACACCCTGAATACTGCCTGCCAGGTTAATAACATTATAGCACTTCTTTGATCATTTCACACACTCATTTTCATTGGCTCCTCATTTCTTAAAGATAGAACTTCTTAGTTCAGCTCTCAAGACCTCAACCACAACCTACCTTACAGAATTGCATCCCATTCTTCCCCTATAAACAGGCTTGCTCCAGTCATGCCTTGCACTTCCTTGTTTATATCGCTTGAGCCATTTCTGCCACCTAGAATGCTCTCTCTCCTCATCACCAGCTATTTCAATACTCCCCACAACCTCGGGCCCAGGTGATGTGCCGCTGACTACATGAGGTCCTTCCTGACACAGCTGTGTCCTCCATGCTATCAGAGCTCTTTACAACATTGTCAATTCATACATAAGCAGATAACTACTGACAGGCATCCACATGCCAGACACTGTGTTATGTACTAGGATCATAGAATTAACACAGACAGTGTTGGGATGGGGAGGACAGTAAATAGGCACTTTCATAATATTATAGTAAGGAATAAGATAAGAACAAACATAGTATGCTATGGGATCCACATGTGTGATCCCATCCAGTCTTGTTGAGTTAGGGAGTGGGTGGGGACCAAGATTTCCTGGAGGAAATGACATACATACATGTAAGTTGAGTCCCTAGGGAGAAGTGAGAGCTATCTAAATGAAGAAGTAGAGAAACGAACGACGAGCTTAGACAGAGAGAGAATGATGTATTCAAGGAACCACATCTGGTTCAGTGCAGCTGGAGCAGAGAATTCAAAGAGATACCAGCATGGTGAGAGAACAGATAGAAAGGGACATAGACCTGCTCATAAAGAGGCTTGTGAACCAGGTAAAAGAACTAGGACTTGATCCTGAGGACACCGGGGAGCTGCTGAGGAACCGTAGAGGAGAACATGGTCCTATCTCCATGTGGTAAAACCTTTCTGCAAAGAGTGTGGATTAAGAGATCAAGCTATTGGAGTCATGCAGAGAAAAAGTGAAGGTGGCCTCTGCTAACACAGTTCCAGGTTGACAGAAAGGAGTGGGCTGGCTTGAGAGCTATTAAGGAAGGAGACCCAACATGATGAGCCACTGATTGGGTGAAGGGGAAGGTAAGAGTCAAGTATAATGCTCAGGTTCCTGGCTTGGACAACTGTTTGGATGGGAGCATCATTTACTGAGATGGGGAAAACCAGGGCAGGAAGAGTTTGCAGTGAGTTAAATAAAATCTATGTGGGATTTTCAAGGCATGGTATCCAATTAGCCCACAATTAGATAGATAGGGCTAGAGTTGAAAAGACCACGGCTTACGTTTTCAACTTGGGCATCTTCAGCTGCAAGCAGATGGTAATCAAGACACTGCAAATAGATTGAATCAACCCAGAAAAAGTATATGGCATAAGGATAGATGAAGACAAATATTTAAAGGATACATAGGGGGAAATTTTCAGAAAGAGGACAGAACAGAGGAAGCCTGGTATGGAGCAGAAATGCCCAGAGAGGATGATACCATGCAGGCCGAAGAAAGAGAGAAGTTCAAGGAGAGGCTGCTGCAAGTCAAGTAAAACAAGGCAGGCGTTCATCCTTTGGATTTAGGCAAAAAGGGGTCACAGATGACTATGGAGAAAGTGTTTTCCATGGAGTGGGGTCAGATGCTAGTCGTGCTATTATGAGGCTTATTATTTACAGCCTGATGCATAGTCTGTGTGTCTCCTGTGGCTCCTGCAAGACCCCCAGCTCTGACTGCAGGGCCCTGGGACCTCCAGCCGTGCACCTTACGCAGCCCCTCACACACAGGAGGTACTCAGTAAACACTTGTAGAAAATAAATGCAAATTGACATTCCCACTTCTTTTAACAACTTCATTTGGAAGCATAGTAAAAGTTACTGAAGAGAAGAAAGAGAGGAAGAGATGCCTGCTGACCTTGTGTAGCGTTTATCTCCCCCTCACCCTACCATTTTCATTAATTTAAGAGCATTAAATTAATCATGCCCTCTCTTCCCACCTCTACTCCTAGGTCAATAGACAAGGTCTTTCTGATCTAATTAGACTCATAAATGAGCTTGAGTGGCTTAAGGCAGAGCCTGGGCCAAGGAATCCCAGCCACCCTCCCTTTTTCTACCTGGTCCTATTTAGTTGATGAGACTACAGCTACAGCTGAAGCTACAAAAAAAATTTGGGGCTGGTTTTGCTTCTGATTATTTCTGCCTGGCCCTTTTGTGACCTCCCTCAAAGGGTGTCATCACTCAGACGACACAGAGGAAATCCACATCAGCAATGTCCATGTAGCCATTATTTATTAAGTGCTTACTGCAGGCCAGGTATTATGTGGACCTCCCTACAGAACTTCCTCAATCACATCACAGTTCCAGTCAAAATCCTCACTGGCTCCACATTGTCCAAAAAATAAATTTAATTTGCCTCTATTTCTTGTTTAATGCCTTTGATTCATCCAGAAGAAGGCAAAATGGAAAAAAGGGGCTATATTAGGTTAAAAAGCTACTGTTAGATTACAAGAACACATTTGGGGTTAAAGTTCCCCATTGTTTGTGCCTCTAACAAGGTCCATCCTAAAAGAATGTCCTCTCTAATGAAATAAAACAGCAAAGTGTATATATATATATATATATATATATATATATATATATATATATTCTCTTTTTCTGGCTTAATTAATTTGTTAATTGTGGCAACCACCACATTTTATTACTATTGGGGCTCATTCTCGTGAAAGATTATGCAAATAATCTCCAATGCAAATAATCTTACAAAGGGAAGATGTTACTTAAAATTGTAAGCTTGAACACCAAGGGAAAAGGGAATATTTAGTACAGGATGCTGAGCATTAGTTACTATTGTGAATTACTCAGAGGTCTCATGCAAGGGAAGCAGAAAATTGAGCATGGTGACAGATATTCAGAATTAAGAATTTGTTTCTTCATCATTTGTACCCAGTTATCAACTTATTGCCTTTCAGCTCCAAAATCACCCTTCATTGCTTGCTCTGTGAAAATGAAGTTAGGTTTTTTAAAATAATTTTCCTTTGCCAGGTGGAGTGATGTTACCCTCTGTCAGTAGAGGGCGCTGAAGAGACACTTCAGCAGGAAGGGGTGGTTCTTCAAGTCCCATGCCTAGTTCCTGTTGTGCAAGGGTCTTCTCCAGTGTGTGGCTTCTACAGGATGCATAGGTCCTCTAGCGTCCTGCAGCACAGGCAGCTTCCTGAGCAACAAGCTTTGAAGTGTATAGCTGTCAGTAATACTTGGGAGGTTTATAGCAAAGTGCCTCCGTGGAGGCACCTCTCTGTGACAGCTTTGCCCAGCCCCATAAAGGGTTCATTGCCTGCAAGTTCCAGAGGGTGGATTTCTAGCAAGTTCCACTAGTGCAGCACCACAGCGACTTCTCTGCCATTCAGTGAGTCACAGCCGTGGCCTCTCCAGCAAGGACTGAGTCTCAGCCTGAAGATAGAGAGGGTCTCTTCCTGTGACACTGTATCTCAGCCCTAAGGGTAATGGCTGCTCCTTATGTCTGATATTCCTATATTCTTTAGAGCTGTCATTGCTTCTTGCTAGCCAATCTCTCATTACTCCAAACCCCTGTGGCAGTTACTTCTTTATAGCAAATTTTCCTTATTCAAGTTACTGTATTGTCCTTTAACGATACATGATGGCATATGCACAGCACACACATACTCACACAAAATATTTAATAAATTAAAATGGTTAAAAACTGCTTAAAGTCCCTCCAGCCCCCACTCCTCCCAAAAAAGCAAATTTTTGTTAGTCTAGAGATAATTATATTAACTTTTTTATTCTCATAGTATCCCTATAAGACAGCTATTTTTATCCCCTTTTTACAGATGAGGACACTGACATGTTGAGTGGTGAAATGACTTACCCAAGTTCCCAACACCATATGGGGTGCTTTATACAGTTAGTAGCACCAAGACTGAAAGCTGCATCTTTCTAAAACTGGAGAAGTTATTTAACTAAGATTAAGGATAATTCTGACTTTTCCCCCCTTAACTTCTCCATAGAAGTCAGGATTAAAACCTAGGCTACCTGATTCAGAAACCTGTGCTCTTAACTGCTCTAATACACACGCAACCTTCACTCCCCAGTATTTCATTGCTGTTTGGTGGAGCATGTGGAGGGAAAATAACTTCCAATAGAGACATCAGGCTTGCCCTGGACTTCTGGGAAATAAGACCTTCTCAAAGTTCTGCCCGTGCCCGACTTTTCGGGCTGCTGCAGTCAAAGGGGCATAGCCAGAGACCAGTGACTGAGGAAGGAGAGCTGATGTCAATCAAGCAACTTTTCTGTTTTATGTGGATGTCCAATGTCCAAATGCGCAGCCAGAATTTTCAATATGGCAACAATTAGTAGCGGCAAGACTGACAGCTGTGTCTCTCCAAAATTTGAGAAGATATTTACCTAAGATTAAGGATCATTCTGACTTTTTCCCCCTAGCCTCCCTCTAAAAAAAAAAAAAAAACCTACAAAGCATTTGTTGGAGAATTTTTAATGACTTATTAAATCCCAAATCATTATCAGAAAAAGACTTGCATCTGCAAAGGCTTAAACGTTGTAATCTATTCTCCTCTGCCTAAAACTCACATTAACCTCCGAAAGAGTGGTGCCAACAGCTAAACAGAGGAAAAGCCAAATAAACAAGAATGTTTTAAAGCAAAATCCTTCCATGGAAAAATAGCTACATCTTTTTTTATTTCAGTTAAGTCCTGGCTTATAACTCTGCTTTGCTTGAATCAAAGACTGAGGTGGGCTGCCAACAATGATTTTCAGCGCCCACTGGAGGAGGTCCAATCCCACAGGCCGGAACTCAAGTCCTTCTGAGATTGGCTTTGTCTTATCAGCATAGCTGCATCTTCTCCACACCCAGGGCTAAGATTTAGGCAGGACTCCCTGGAACAGATCCTATGCTTATTAAAATATTGCAATACTTTTACACTAGGTAAATAGCCTCTCCCCCAAGACCTCCCCTACCCTCTCACCATCCAGCAACTAATGGGTTAAATGCTTGGCACAACCAGGAGACCTCTAGGACCTGTTCCAGGACTGTGCCAGCATACATTCTTCAACATCAGTATTTTCAGTATCCCCCAAAAACTCCTGCCTCTTGTGTGGGCTTTGCCAGAGTGGTTGAGAAGCCCATCAGAGGAAAGGGCGCTGCAGACACTGGTACCTGTCACTGACATTCTGGTGGACAAACATGTGGTACCCATGTAGACCCCCAACGCTGTGGTCTCCCACCACCAGCCTGTTCTCCTCAGGCGTTGGATCTCATGTAGCTACCGGTGGTAACTGTAGCCTTTGGAGAACTTCAGCTGTAAGATAGCCCAGGTTCAACAAAGAAAAATGGAAAAGCAGGCAGGCTGGCAGGACAAGAGTCCACTGCAGATAATGGCCAATAATTAGGGATTGTGTCAGTCTAGTGGGTTCTCCAGCAACAGGAGAGAAGCTACAAACAATAGACAGAATCTAAGGCAGTGATTTAGGTCAAGCGGCATCTGAGACATGGCCCCCTAGGAATTTCAGCTTCATTTAATGGGATGAATTGTTAACACCTTCTAGATTCTCACCCATCATGCCCATTCATTTTATTCATAAAATGAATTCATAACAACATTCATTTTATTCATAAAAATGAGAACTATCACATACACAGCATGAACCATGCTAAAGGCATATTAACCTGTTTGAGTACTATAAACATCAATATCATTAACCCCACTTTACAAAGAAATAAACTGAGGCACAGAAAAATTATTTCAATTTAAGAGGTAGCACCAAAATGTAAAACAGAGATTCCAAAAACTGGGCTGTGTTTTCTTCTCTTTTTGCCTGAAGTATTAAGTTTGACCTAATCAAAGATGACATTCCAATAAACTTTTTTGTGACATGTTTGATAATAGAGATATTGAACATTTAAAAACTTCAGACAGTACCATAACATCTGGGAAATCTTGAATATAATTGATGTGAGTTCAGCAGATCCGAGATAATTTAACCCTATGAACACAAAAGGGAAAGTCATTGGAAGGGTTTGATGCAGTTTCCCATGTCAAGTCATGACTCATGGGCATTATCTAGCTAGTGATAGATCAAATAAAAGATCCCAACAATTTGTAAAATTAAAAAATAGTATGGGCTGGGCATGGTGGCTTACACCTATAATCATAGCACTTGGGAAGGCCGAGATGGGAGGATTGCTTGAGGCCAGGAGTTTGAGACCAGCCTGGGCAACACAACAAGACTCCATTTCAACAAAAAAAAATTTTAAAAATTGGCCAGGTGTGGTAGCACACATCTGGAGTCCCACCTACTTGGGAGGCTGGGGTGGGAGGATTACTTGAGTCCAGGAAGTTGAGGTTACAGTGAGCCATGATTGGGTTACTACATTCTAGCCTGGGTGACAGAGCAAGACAAGGAAGGAAGGAAAGAAGGAAGGAAGGAAGGAAAGAGGAAGGAAGAAAGGAAAGAGGAAAAGAAAGAAGAAAGAAAATATGGAATTTATTAGAATAATATGATTTTTACTGTAAATTATATCACTTGGCAAGTAGTTTTATAACAAATATAATTTATCTCTATGTGAGAATACAAGGGATATAAGGAATACAAGGGACTAATTTTTCTTTACATTAATGTGTTATCATATCAGCAAACATGTTTTAATTTCAATGCTGTTCCAGCCCCAACATCACATTCCCCTCCAAACTAGTCAATACTTGTTCACCAGCCTTCATAGCTTTCACTCTTACCAGTCCCAAAATAACCACTTTTTTCATCCACTCAGATCAGTTCCTCAAAGACACTCCTAAAACTCTTCGCTAGAGTTCAACCCAACCTAACTCTCTTAACTGCCTGTAATGCGTTGAATAGTGCTGGGCATGAACAACATTCATTCTATTCATAACAATGAGAACTATCACATACATGGCATGAACTCAAAGGCATATTAACTTATTTGACTACTATAAACATCAATATCATTATCCCCATTTTACAGAGAAATAAACTGAGGCACAGAAATTCATGTCTATCTGGAATCACAGAATGTGACCGTCTTTGAAAATAGGGTCTTTGCGGATGGTAATTAGTTGGGACAATTAGGGAGGCCCTAAATCCAATGCCTGGTGTCTTTATAAACAGAGGAAGGGACACACAGAGAAACAGAGAGAAGCAGCCATGTGAAGATGAAGACAGAGATCGGGGTGATGATGCAGCCTTACGTCAAGAAAGGTCGAGCATTGCCAGGAGCCACAGAAGCTGAGAGACATGGGAACTCATTGCTCCTTCAGAGCCTCCAGAAAAAACAAACCCTGACAACACCTTCATTTCAGACTTCCGGCCTCCTGAACTGTGGGAGAATAATTTCTGTTGTTTTAAGCCACCCAGTTTGTAATTGTGTGGCCCCCCTAGAAAACTAATACACTGCCTTAATGCCTGTGGCCTACCAGGGATTCCCACCTTTTTTAGTGTGTATATTAGAATCCCATGGAAGGATAGTTAAACACAGAGCACTGGACCCAACCCCAGAGTCTCCGATTCAGTAGGTCTGAAGTGAGGACTGAGAATTTTTGCAGGTCTAACAATCTCCCAGGGGACATTGATGTTGCTGGTCTGAGGACCACATTTTGAGAACCACTAGTCTATACCATTCATTTGAGCACTTAATTGCATTTAATTTAGAACTTTATTACATCATATCTTACATCATGTTTATAATCAGCTCATAAATGCAAGATCTGCCTTCCCAGCCATCCCACGAGTGCCACAAAATCTATGCTTTAACCTACTTTTGTTTATCCACAGGACAGAATGATGGCTGGCACATTGCTAGATTGAATCATCCAAGGGTAATGGTTGAGAGTACCACTTTATGCTCTTAAATCTCATGTCCTCATTTGTAAAATGGGGTTAGTGGTATTTAATAGGAATTTCTGTGATGATCAAATCAGATAACTTCAGTAAAATGCCTATTATGCTGTCTGAATTATAGCATGCATGCAATAAATGTTAAGTACCGTTATTTGGGGATGTTGTTTTTATTAATGCACAAAGCTGGCTACATCTAGGCAAAATTGTCTGAAACAAATGGTATACCAAAAGTGAAATCCAGAACTTGTCAGAAGTCTAAACTCAAGTGGTTATGGACTCCGTACATGCCACGTAGTCAGGGAGATGGTGAGTAGTGGCTTCCTCTGCCCACGATCCTCCTCCGCTCGTCCACTTTAGCTGTGGATTGGCAGTGCCTCGGCAAGGTGTTTATGCAGATTTGTGTTTCAACAGGATTGTCTACATTTGTATGAAACTTTATTCACTCCACTTATGATAGTAACAAGGACCCCAAGTTTTGAAGAAAAACAAGATGCTCAAATCATGAAAAGTCAGTCCAGCTGGAAAAGAAGAGGTGAGAAACAGAGTCGAAAGAAGCTGGAGTAGGGTCCCAAAGCCCCCCAAAGAGAGTGGGTCTCATCAGGCAGCATCACAGGTGTTGAGCACTGCTTCGAGAACAGTGCTCCATCTTCTGAGGGTGGGGAGGAGAAACAATGAGTGTTCTGGCAGCAAGTGAGAAAGGAAAAAAGAGATGAATGAAATGGCAAAAGGAGAATAAGAGATGAGAAAAAGAGCAGACTCCCACCCATAATTGTGCATGTTTGTGACATCTGCCTATACAACGCTAACCCACACAGTCACCAAATGTCCAAACTTCCAGTGTCCATGGAATATGAAATATTCCTCTCAATCACAAAATCATGTATGTTATTCCCCTCCCCCCATCTCCAAAGATGTAATGCTCTGCTGCAAATAGCTCATTGGAGCAAATGAAGACCTTTCTGTCACTTTTTCATCAAGTGTCACTGAAAGTGTAGGAAAATTCTGTCACACATCCATAGTAGTGGAGGCAGATGATAATGAAAAAAGCAAGTACAGACAAAAATCTCGAAGGCAACAGGCAACATGAAGTGAGGATGAGGGTAGTCTTCTGAATAAAAGTGCATATTCATTTTCAGAGTCAGCTTCTGGCCATTAAACTAGGAAGATGATATTCAAAAAGGCCACATCAGGAAAGATATATACATGGCAGATGGGAAGGGAGTGGGGCCAGGGGTCTGCTTTGGTCAGCATTTCCTTTAAAGCCAGCAATAAAAAAGGGAAGCGTGTTTTCACAAACTTCAACCCCTATCCTAGTCCTTTTCCTATACTTGCCCCGAACTGAGCTCTCTTGCCCCTTCCTTCACACTCACCAAATAGAAGCAGACACTGAGTGAGCGCCCACTCTCGCCAGCCAGAGCCACGTGCCGGGGCTCAGCAGTGGCAGGGTCATACGTGGCCTTTGCCTCCATGAAGGCTGGATGGGAAGACGAACAAAAATCTTTCAATAGTAATTCAATGACACTGGTGACATGTGCTAGGGAGGAAGATGGGAAGAAAAATGGTAGGGCATGTTCACAATAGCCTGACTCTCCTTAGAGAAAAAAACTACTGAAAACTTCAGCACCCAAGTCACAGTGCTGATATAAACCCTACACCAACATGACATGTTATTTATGTCCCCATGAATTTAATTGACTGGTGATTTCAACTGGCTCAGTGCCTTTGTTTTCCAGTTGAGCAATTTTACATAGTGTTATGATCTCCACAACTTGCAAGGTAAGGTGACTAGCCTTTCCTTTAAACAGAGCCCCGGGCTTCTCCATGACTTAGATACTGTTTTAGGAAATGCCTAAAGCGTGGAATTTTAAAACCAAAACCATAAAGGGAAAAGACTGCAAGAAGTAGATGGAGTCTAGCTTCCAACTGTAACATGCTTAATCTACAAAAGAACATGGTTCGATTAAAAAGAACATTGAGGGGATAAGCTTTATGTTTAATATAGATTGCAATGTCACTGTGTGACTTTGGTTTTCTCTCTGCCTTAGTTTTCACAGCAGTAACTTTGGTTTATTAACTTTATTCATATCTGGGTTGGAAATTATTATTATTGACTCCACAATAAAAACAATCTTCTGTATAAATGTTTCTTTTTTCCTTTGAAAGAGAGATCCCATCTAACCCCTGTGGACTATCAAGCTACTTCGAAGATAAGATCATTGGCATGTACAAGTCACCAACATTCACAAAAGGGTCTATAAAATGGCCAATCCAAAACAGAGATACTAATTCCTACCCACAAAGTATTTAATCTGGTACAGCTCAACTTTATTCCTTACTCTCCAGTCAGTGAAACCATGAAATTTACTGGGCACTGACCGAGAAAAAAACACACTGTGAGAAAGTTTAAAATGAATAGAGATGTGGTTCCTTCATTCATCCATGGCCTCTCTTAGGGTATGAGCCAGTGCATGTGGGTTTTGAGAAAGATTTCTGCAAAGATTAGGAGAGAAAGAAGAAGTTTATTTACTTTTTCCTAGGTGAAAAAAGGGCCAACACATCAGTGAAGGAGGTAGAGAATGTTGGCAGAGAGAACCAGGTAGGCAGGCTTTTATTTACGGGGTGAAGAAGGTTCATGGCTGCAGCCAAATCAACAAGGTCCTGCTGCATCCTCTCCATTCCTTCTTCTCTGCAGCAAGATGGTAACAGAAGCAGCAGCAGAATGTCAAAGCCCAAGAGTTGGCTCCTCCACCCTTCCTTGGAGATGGGATTATGGTAGGAGATGTGACCCTGCCCTGGAGATATGGCGGAGGACTGCAGCTGGCACCGGGATCTTCACTCAGGAACTTTTCAGACTGTCACAAAGCAGATTCTCAAAGCAATTTTGAAAGAGAGAGATTTACCTCTCTTTTCCGTCTATTCAGCTCTTTTCAGAAATCGTGCAAAATAGAACTCCCGTGGGGTGCCTGTTAGCAATAGAAGTCATAGGATTGATCTTCAACTGTTAATAGGAAATTGCAGGATTAGATATTTTCCTGTTAATTTTATAAGGCTGTCCCTTTCAGCCTCTGGCTTCTCCGATACAATTCAATGACCCTTAAGCTATCAAAAAAAATTTTTTTTTTCTTTTCTTTTTCTTAGTTTGAATCCGTATTTCATAAGCTATAGAAATTAAAACAGAGCAAATGATTTAAACAAATTTAGGTGGGGTTGCACAGCTGGCACATAAAGGCACTCAATACAGACTTAGTGAATGAGAAAAATGTAAATCAGTCACATCAAGCTTGAGTTAGTTTGAGCTCTGTAGCTTAACATTCTTTCTCCAGATCAAAGTGGAAAATAGCCAGAGCAAAACAGAGAGAATGAAAGTGGAATCTGTAACATAATTGCTTCTGGCACTCCATTGGCAGTAAAATTTAGGGAAGTTCTATTCAAAGTGTCAGTTTCCAAGATGGTTGCTACCCATCTACAGGGAGAGGAGATTGGAGGAGGATGTAGATCAATGTACCACTTCCTTCATCGGGAGAGTTGTGTCCCTCCCTTCCCCCCATAAAAATGTCATCTGGCCTAAACATCTAACCTAATGATGTAGTTGATTTACATGCTGGCTCAAGCTCCTCATGCCATCAAGGTTGGGTAACAATTTAGAGGCTTCAGCCTGTCCTACCTAAGACCACATTTTGAGTAGAGCTAATTTAAGGAATAAGAGCTCGAAATCTAGAGTCAGCAAGGCCTGGGTTTGAATCACAACCTCTGTCCATGCAGCTTTGGACAAATAACTTTCCCTGCTTCAGTCTACTTATTTGTAAAATCATAATAATAACACCCGCTTCGGTGGGTCATTATGAGGATTAAATAAATGAGAAAGTGTCTAAAGAATTTAACATGGAGCTCAGTATGTGATCAACAATAGGAGAATGTTAATCAACTTTATAAGTTGGATCCTTAATATCCAACTTCATATAGTAGAATGTTAATGATAGAGAATAAAAAACTCAGAGGTAACAGGGTCTCACCAATGTGAAATGAATTCTTTCTGCTTATGGTTTTTCCTCCTTGCTGCACAGAGCAACAGAAAACAAATACACAATGAGGTGTAGAGAAAGGATTGTAACAGAGGCAAAGGACTGGAAAAGAGCAAAAATGTTTTATGAGCTGTCTCTTTAAAATTCCCTCGCCCCTTTTGGGAATTAAAACCTGCATTCCTGCCAGAGGCCAGGGATCAGAGGGGCAGGGGAGTGTTCTTTGTTCTTTGTACCACAGGTGATGGCGCAACAGAATTGTCCCGGGAGAGGTCATGAGATTGTTTTCACCAGAGATGCTACAGTTAAACAGCAACAGCTCAAAGCTGATAACTCCCTTTAAGAGCTCCCTATTTCTGCTTAAAGGGAGGATGATGGTTCTTTAAGAGTCTGCCATCCTCCTCATTTGTTGGGAAAGTAATAAACTTCTCTTTCCTTTTCCTCAAACCGCTTGTCCTTGTTCTACCACGGGACAAGTACCGAACTCCTGGTAACAGGATGATTAGACTAAAGGTCAAATTACTAGGTCCTAGTCCTGACTTATGACATAGTCCCCTGGGCAATTCATTTCATTCCCTGAGCCACAACTTCCTCATCTTTCTAACCAAAAAAAAAAGCAAAGGGAGGAATTAATGCTTCAATAACAATAATATTACCTTTGCTGCCTCCATCACAGTCATTGCATCAAATAAAACTGTGTCTATGAAGCATTTTATTAGCCACAGAATGTGCATACAAATGTAGGAGCTAAAGGAGGGGCCCTGAGTGAGTACTTCGGCTGGCTTCCCTCCTAGTCCAGAGCCACCTCTGGATTCTTCATCTACTTGCCACGCGATGTTGTCCTGGATGACTTCCGTAGCGACTCCCCTGTACATTCCTGAGCCAAACGGGGAAGAGCTGTGGAAGCAATTCCCAGGCTCTGTCACTGTCGAACAGCTCTCCCAGCTGCCTCCGGAAACCCACTCCATGAGTTAATTACCCACTGTGCAAAAGCCATTTATCCTCAAATCCCTGAGCACAGAGCCTTTCAGGTTGGTGCCCTCTAGTTTTTTGAACCTTGTTGCTTCTAATTGGTTGTGACATCCACCTTCTCTGCATGCTGCAGAATATCCTCCCTTGCTTTCCTCTTCCTGGATTTCAGTACTTATTCCCATTGGTATTAATTCTGGGGTTTTCTGGAATCCTTGTAGACTTCATAAACATTAAAGGTGATCTTAAAATGTCAGCTGATGAGAATAGATAAAGACAGACACACAGACAAACTGACAGAATCATCTGCAAAGACATTGAACTGAAATTGGAAACATTCACTGGATTGGTTAGCACTAACAGGAAAGTCAGATAAGGAGCAGGGACTAGGAAGGAGTCCTACCTTACAGGTAGAACTTAGTATAAAGAGACATTAGAAGTGGTCTAGCTCAAACTTAAATATGTATAAAAATTACCTGGCAATCTTTTTTCTTATCCTTCTTACTCTTTGCTGCATAGATCAACAGAGAACAAATACATTGTGAGCTATAGGGGGAAACTAACTAGACCAGTGTCTTTTTTAAGATGCAAAGTCTAATTTGGTAGGTATAGAGCAGGACCTGAGATTCTGAATTTTTAACTGACTCTCACGCAGTGCTGGTGTTGCTGGATCCTAAGCAAACTATAAAAACAAGTGGCTAATAAAATGGCAATCTGTGAACAAGCAACAGGAAGAGAGGCAAATAGGCTGAAAGATAGTCTGGTCTCAGAAAGAGGATCGTGCAGAAGCATTTATGTATTCATGCAAAAGATTCTTGCAGATTCCTATTTTTTACGGCTTGTATGCTGTAAGCTCTATTCTCTGAATATAAAGTAATGAAAAAGACAGAATTGCTTCCATCCCCATAAAGTTTGTGCTCTAATACCAGACTCTGAGTTCAATTCATCAGTAAACAATAGGTGAGACAGGCAGATTTACAAAGACAAGCACTCTACATAGAGAACTCTCATATCAGAAAGTCATCTCAGCAGTGCCTCCAAAATGAAACTCAAATGCCTCCACTTCTGTTCACCTCCAGCCTGCTGCCTGTGTCTCCATCAGTGGCTTCACCTGCACTGCCCCAGCCAGCCTTGTAACTATGCTCCAAGCTTCATCTCTCCCTCCCCGCTTCCAGAGCATTCTCCTTCAACAGCTAACCGCCATGCTTTATAAATGTACCTTGTAATGCTATGTCTGCCCAGGATGGACAAAGAGACAATGGATTCAGCCTCCTGCTTGACACAAACGAAAAAGATAAAATTTATGAAACAATGGTTTTGAAGACACTGAACATCAAGCAATGGGAACGGTGATCCCTGAGAGACGTAAAGCAAATGAAGTAAGCCCTGTGATTCCCCCGGCTTACTATCTTGAGACAGTTTCCACGCAGTGGCTCAGGGAAGGCAGGAGAACCCAGGCAGAGCCCCATATACTTCTGAGTTGACACAGAGTAGAGTGTCTGGGGAGACCACAGCAGGTGCAGTACACAGAGTACTGCGGAGGAGAGAGCCACACAGACCAGCCTGGATTTATGCACAGAGTCCCCTTTGGGTAGTCAGCAGAGCCCTGATCAGCAAATACGTATGAAAAAACTACCTGTGGCCAGGGGAAAAAATATCCAAAAAGCTGAGATATCAGTTCCCTCTGCTCATCACCTGGGAACTCAGACTGACCCCAGGGCTTTTTTTTTTTTTTTTGTGTTGATTTATTTTTATTTTTTGAGCACCATGCATGCTCTTTGCAAGGCTGGAGTGTAATAAGCACTTCTTTCTCCCAGTTACTTAATGTATTGGCAATAAATGTGGTCACACTTTCTCTAAGCATAATCTTTATTTAAATGTCATTACAATTTTTTTTTCTTTTTAAGGCAGGATCTCACTCTGTCGCCCAGGCTAGAGTACAGCAGCATCATCATAGCTCACTGCAACCTCAAACTCCTGGGCTCAAGGGATCCTCCTGCCTCAGCCTGCTGAGTAGCTGGGACTACAGTAGTGTGCCACCACATTTGGCTAATTTTTTTTTTATTTTTCACAGAGACAAGGTCTCACTATGTTGCCTAGGCTGGTCTTGAACTCCAAGCATCAAGCTAAATCAGAAACTAAATCAGAAACTCTGGAGGTAGAGCCCAGAGATCTGTGTTTTAACAAGACTTCCAGTTAATATTCTGATACCCATTCAAGTTTGAGAACCACTGCTCTAAGACAGTGATCCTCAACCCTGGTTAAATATTAATATTTAATATTAATATTAGAATCACCCGGGAGATCTGAAAAACTCTCCCACCTGCAATCCAGGTGCCACCTATTAAATCAATTAATTCAATATCTGTCTCAGTAGGTCTAGGTGTGACCTCAGAATTTACATTTCTAACAAGTTTCCAGGTAATGCTGAAGCTACTGGTCCGGGAACCCCACTTTGAGAATCAATGGGAGTGAAACCTACCACTGGAAGTCAAATAGCTTTAACTGTAGGGGCAAGAGAGATGCTACAGCTAGGAAATTAGGCAGAGCCTGGCAGATTTCCTCAAATCCCTCTAAAGATGGGAAAATCGCTACATTCCAAAGTATGCTATTTGAGGACACTAATCACTAAAAATTTCTTACATAGTCTGAGCCAAAATCTAGCTTCCTATAACCTTCAGCTATTAATCTTCATTAAGTCCTTTTCCCTGTTCTGACTCTTCACTTTTCTTCCCTTTGAAAGAATTAAACCAAAATTGTTATCTCAAGCAGCAGTTAATTATTTTCAGTAATATGATGCTATTTGATTGTTTTTGTCAGTTCTTTTTTTTTTTGTCAGTTTCTTAATATTTGGAACCTAGTAGAACTGTGGTGCTCAAACTTCAACAAAATTCAACAAATAACAATCGCATGGGAACCCAATAAGAATGTAGTTAGGCCCCCATCCTTAGAGCTTCTGATTCAGTAGGTGTGGTGTGGGCCCCAGCTAACTGCATTTAAAAAAATACCAGGAGTGTTTCCAGTGATCTGGGCAATGCATCGGGCCCAGGATCTTGCTCTCAAGTGCAGTACCCAGTGAAGCATTATTTTCAAAACAAATCCTTTCAATAATATCTAAATAAAGATACAGCATCCTAAGGCCTCCCGTTCTGAACACTGAAAATTCTGTTAAAATCTCCAGATGCAATTATACCAGCAAGGGCCCCTGCTGTTTGCAGGCAGCCGGGAATGACTGCTGATATTTGTATGCACAGGAACAGCCCCGCGCGGCTGGGAAGTCGAGCGCCTCCCGCTGCAGCGGCTGGCCGGGAGCCCGCAGGCCCAGTGGCCTCGCTGACAGGAAGAAACCTCTCCGGTTCGTTTTCCCCCACCTTTTCCCAGATGTGTTCTCTCTCTCTTTTTCTCCTTTTCACGTCCTGCCCCTCTTCTCTTTACCCTCTAATAATGGCAACAGCTACTGTTTAGGGGGCCTCTCTTTCAACAGCCAGGCACCAAGCTGAGAACGTCGCGTGCTCCATCCCAGTTGGCCTCGACAATCGCCTATGATTTTAGCCTCTTTTACAAATGAAGGAAAACGTCAACCTGTTCAGGGTCACACAGCCAGTGTCTGGCAGTGCTAGACCCTGATCCCCAAACGTCCTCGTCTGCAAAGCCCATTCCTTTGTCCCCTGGACTCTTCTCAACCTTCTGGCCTGTCTATGTCCCGCATCACCTTGTTCTGTGTCGCCTCTCACCCTCTCACCCCCCGCCCCCACGCCAGACTTGCACCGCTGTTGCTGACGGCACAAGCCCAGACTTTAGACAAGCAGGTGTCTCTAACACAAGCACGTGAGACAAAGGGGAAACCCCCATGTGGAAACTTGAAAAGTCTTGACCCTTAAGCAAGATTCCAGTGCTCCTTCTCCAAGGCCAAGTAAGTACTCAGTAGTATTCTGTGTAGTACTGGGGACCAAGAGAGCCCTGTAGAACTAAAAATCTATGTCAGATATTCCTTTACCAAAAAGAGAGAGAGAGAGAGAGAGAGAGAGAGAGAGAGAGAGAGAGAGAGAGAGAGAGAGAGAGAGATACATTTGCTAAACACACATTTTCTGAGCGCCACGTGTTTTCCCCAGACTGCATGCAGGTGCTCTACCTGACTTACTCACCGAGAGCCATAGGGGCCTGCATACACTAGGCTCTCCTAAAATGTCTCTGGAGTGTGTGAATGAGTGGAATGTGAACGTGCCAGGTGCTATGCTACATTCTATAGCTGAAACAAAAATATATTTATGTTCCCTTCCTCTAGCAGAGGAAGGAAACGGGGTGCAGACAAGAGCAGGGGTGGGGAGGAAGGAAGAGGGAAGGAGACAGGAGTGGGGTGGGGCTGGGGTGGGCAAAAGGAGGGTGGGGGGAGAGGAGCAGGGGATGAGGTTGAGGAGAGGAACAAAAGCAAAGAACAGAGTGGATTATTAAAATTTGGTATATGTTTACAATGGAATATTACTCAATTTTAAGAAACGACGGTGAGCTAGCACCGCTTATATTATCCTGGATTAAGCTTAAGCCCATTATTCAAAGTGAGGTGACACAAGACCCGAAGAACGGGCCCCACTTGTACTCGCCATCCAACTGGTATTGACTGATTAACACTATGGTGCTCAAATGGTGGGAGTGATCACTAGGGATTTGGGGGGTGGGGGGTACACCCACATCCATGTGGTGAGCACTGTGAAGGGGAGGGGTATGCTTGAAGTGTATTTGGGGATGGGTATTAGAGGTCTCAATAGGGGGTAGGAAATCCTCTAAAACTGATTTATGTGAATAGCTGTACAACTTGGTAAATTTACTAATAACCATTTAATTGTACACTTAAAATGGAGTAAAGACATGATAT
>CAUYRT010044514.1:0-17852 GCA_963574885.1 Lepilemur ruficaudatus | reverse complement strand
ATGGTGGCGCATGCCTGTAGTCCCAGCTACTCGGGAGGCTGAGGCAGAAGGATCGCTTGAGCCCAGGAGTTTGAGGTTGCTGTGAGCTAGGATGATGCCACGGCACTCTACAGCCTGGGCAACAGAGTGAGATTCTGTCTCAAAAAAAAAAAAAAAAAAAAACAATGCCTGTATCTTTCAGATTGCAATGGCAAGATTGTCTCCTTAAAATTGACTTATTCTCATCAAGATCTGATTGATTTGTTTGCTGCTCTTCTTGCCTTAATAATTTTAAATATTATTTTAGTGTTTAATAATTCATTAACCAGCTGTTCACAAGCCATTGATTAAAAGTTAGATTTGAGGGTTACCCCACACAAAGCAAAGGTATATTCTAATATCTTAACATGTAAAATAATATCCGTAAGTTCTAGAGTCTTTTAATTGGATATTTTGTTTCTTGAAGCAAAAGTATGCTGATATAAGCCTTATTATGTTAATTATGATTTTTATACTTATATATATGATTAAATGTCAGAAAAAAGAGCTAAATTATTAAATTTTATAATTAAATATAAATATTATATTATTAAAAAATTATATTTGTACAATACTTCCAAAAGAATCAGTAAATTCTCATATTTCAAAATAAATTGGGGAAATAATTATAATTTGTAGAAGTACATTGTAAAGTTTTACATATTCACACATAGTGTTACTATCTATATGCTGTGTACATGTAACCATGAGGACAGAAATCATATATTTTTTGTTTATCATTGAATACCCAACCATTCTGGGCACCCCCCTGGAAATCACTTGTAAATATTTGAATTAATGGATGAACAAGTGGCAGGGCTTCAGAATTGTCTGAATGCTCAGCCATGGAAGGTCGATTATACAAAGGTCAGAAGCTGGTTTGGAAAACCTAGGGTAGAGACATCTGGTTAGATGTCCCCAAGGACACTGAGTCCCTGCACCTTTTGGCTTCCAAAGGGGCCCACATTTCCCTTGAAGGTGATGGCATGTCATCTATGCTGAAAGACACTTCATAAGCCTCCGCACTGCACAGAAACAAGTGCCCCTCATGAGCTGTCTTCACCTCCTCTCCTGGCTGCCAAGCCAATAACTAGAGTTAAATCCCTGCATAAATGAGGAAGGTCAGAGCCTGATACAGAGGAAGGAGATTATACACCTCAAAAGCCACAAGAGTTGTCCAGGATGTACTGCCAGAAGCCAAGCTCCTGTGATTATAGTTGGAGCCTGCTTAATTAAGAGACCTGGATATATGACCAGATAAGCAAGACTCCATTGACATAAGGTTACTTTCTTGGAGAACATGAATTAATACCCTGCCAAGAACGTCAGGGGACGAAGCAAACTCATTGCAAGAGTTAGCTGTAGAAGTCTGGAATAAATGATGGTCAACTCTTAGTGAAGTGGAGACCCTTGAATTGCCCCAACAGATAGTAGAGGGGCATTAAAGAAGCAGAGGGAAATAGGCAGGCAGGAATGAATATACATATATATATATATAATATTCTCTAAATATTGTCACTGGACTACTTGCATTAAATTTCCCAGGTTGCTGTTAAAGGCACAGATTCCCATAATTAACATAACGTAAATTCTCTGGATGTCAAAATCCACATTCTTGACAAGCATCCTTGGAGAATCTGATGCATGTTAAAATTTGGCCAAGAGATAAAATTAAATTAAAAATTATGTATTTTATATATATACTACATATATATATATAATAGCAAGAGAGTTGCCATCCGCAAACCAAAGAGAGACTCCTCAGAAGAAACCAACCCAGCTGACACTTTGATCTTGAACTTACAGTCTCTAGAACTGTGAGAAAATAAATTTCTGTTGTTTAAGCCACCCAGCCTGTGGTATTTTTTGTTGTGGCAGCCCCAGAAAACAGAAAAGAGGTATAGATGAAGGTAAACGGAGGTGAAGAAATTTCTTTCTGATGACTTCTTTGTTTCCAGTGAAGCAGAATGAAATGTCTGTAATTGAAGTGGTGAAATTTCTGATACTCCGCTTTCCCTAGCTCCCAGAATTCACGAGGGTGGGACCTCATCTATTTAAAAAAATTTTCTTCATAGCATAGTGTGAAGAATATTTGTCTGCATACAGAAAGTATGTCTGGCATGTAGTAGAAACCCAATCAATGTTTTTATGAATGAATATTTGTGAATAGAGGAATAGTTTCTCAACAATAGAATAATAAAGCTACCTAAGAACATACAGAGCTTTTTACACTATAGTTGAAGGTTGGAGAAACATGAATTTATAGTAGGACCAAATTACAGAGTTCTGTGCTTTCACCATACAATTTAAATTGTCTTAAATGTAAATAATACCTTAATAGATAAACTGATTTCTCTTTAAGGAGTTCTGTTCCTATTACAATTTCCAAAATTAAAGGATAAAATTGCAATGAGAATTTGGACTTGATATTATAATAAAATGATGTTTCATTACATTTTAATTTAAGTAGGTAACATCCAACCATTCCCTACCCTTTTTAAAAGACATTTTTATATAATAAAATTCCATGAAGCTCTCCTTGAAAAACATGAATAATGGAGATTTAAAGTAGTTGTAGTTATTATTCATGGAGAAATCATGAACCTTCCAGTTCTGTCTACAATTCACAAGGATGAGAATATTTAGGCTTAAATGCATTTTAAACATGGCAGAAGTGATAAAATCTTTTCTTAACCAATACATATTGTGTCCCACATAAGAGCTATATGAAGCAACAACAACAACACTTATTTCATACTTATACAACTCTATTGTACTAATATCATCATCCTCATTTTACAGATTAGAAAGGTAAGGCAGACAGAAGACAAAGGAATTTGCACAAGGTCATGCTTCTAATAATCTGACTGAACCCAAATGTGAATGCAGCAGTCTATCTCTAGAATCTATGCTTCAAATTACTATGCTCTTCCATGGGCTCTGAATTTGGGTTCTGTAATGGGTACAATCTTCAAAATTGAAAGCAATATTCTTTGGTTATTTAAATTACCTTCTGCATAGGAAAAAATTAGGGAAAGTACCTTACATTTTGAGAAAGATAAAGTGGTAATAAAGTTATATCAACAATTACATTAGAAGAAGTAAATAATGATACATCATGTATATTTTCCTTATTAGATTAATTCATAAATAGAGATCTTATGTTATATAAATACGCTGACTCAGATGGCAGAGGCAGGGCATAGTTTGAAATCACCCTAAATATGCCTCTTTAAACAAAGAGTAAGTAAAACAACAAACAAAAAATACAAGCTCAACATGCATAACATAACAAAGTGATAATGTGCCCTAAAAAAACTCAGAAAATCAGAACACAAGTAACAAAAAAGAAAGATTGTAGATTTTAATCTAACTCTATCCATGATCAATTTAAATGTGAATGGTACAAACATATCAATTAAAAGACAGAAATTATCAGATCATATATAAAAGCAAGATCCAATTGTATGGTGTCTTATAAGAAATCCATTTGAGAATAAAGATATTTGAAGTAAAGGGATGGCAAAGGATACACCATGTAAATATCGGCCAACAGAAAGATGAAGCAGATATATCAATTTCAAGCAAAGTAGACTTTAAAACATTGCTATCTCAGATAACTAAGTTTCTGACTTATAATCATTCTGCCTAGAGAATTTTATTAATCTAATAGAGGGTATCTACAACAAATATACAGCTAACACTCTATTTAATGCTAACAGACTTAATACTTTCCTTCTAAGATAAGGAACAAGTCAAAGGTGCCATCTTTCATCTACCCAATGCCAAATTACATTGAAATCTTAGCTAGTGCAATAAGGCAAGAGAAAAAAATAAAAAGCATATAGATTGGAAAAAAGAAATTAAGCTATTTTTATTCACAGACAACATATTTGTATATGTAGAAAATCTAAAAGAAACTACAAAAAAACACAAAAATCTTTGAATTAACAGGTAAGTCTCGGGATACAAAGTCAATATAAAAAAGCCACTTGTTTGTATTCCTATGTATTAGCAATGAAAAATCAGAATTTAAAATTAAAAAAATTAATACCAATTACAATAACAAAAATGAAGTGGTTAACTATAAACTTAACAAATTATGTTCAGGATCTGTATGTATAAAAATACAAAATATCAATGAAAGAAATCAAAGAAAATCTAAATAAATGGAGTGATATATATGATTATGGAAGACAATATATTATTCAGATATAATTTTCACAAATTTGATGTATAAATTCAAAGCAATTCCCATCAAAATCCAAGCAATCTTGTGTAGATATTGATGAGGTGATTTTAAAATACTCTGGAAAAGCAAAAGACATAGAATAGCAAAAATAATTCTAAACTCACTTTGAGTTTGGAGCTCATACCGAGCTCACATTATATGACATGATTTAAACACTTACTATAAAGCTGCACAAATCAAGACAGTGTGGTATTGAAGACACTGGAATTAACAAATACATGATTCAGCAGATCAGACTAGAGACATAAGAAATAGACTCACACAAATAAAATCAAATGATTTTTAACAAGTCAGCAAAGGCAATTCAATGAAGCCGGTAGTTTTTTAACAAGTGGTGCTGAAACAATTAGATATCATAAGCAAAACAAAATAAACTAAACAAAATCTTGACAAATACCTCATTTCATATACAAAAATTAACTCAAAATGTATTATAGACCTAAAAGTAAATTGTGAAACTTTAAAATGTTTAAAAGGAAATACAGAAGAAAATCTATGTGACCCTTGGGTTTGGCATTTAAATTTTTGATACAATTCAAAATGAATAATTCATTTTAAATTAGAAACAAGCTGCCTATTATAAGAAATTAGGGAAAAATAACTGGTAGAATGATTTTTAAATCAAGATTAAGAAATCTTTTGTCTGAGGAAATAACACCATTGATGTAAAGGCCTGGCAATTCCCTGTATGATATTGAAGAAAAAGGAAGGAAAACAAACACTAATAATAGCAACAAAACTTCACTGCAACAGCCAACAGAAAATAGATTTTGTTCTACACATTCTGTTCAAAAAAGCCAAGCAGCCCAATTCAGTATGATGTTCAATAAAATATGGTTAGGGTAAGGAAGCAAGTGAGAAAAGCCTTTTTGCCTGCCAAAAATCGTTACTGGTAATTAATCTTCAGCTCTATAGACAAGGGATATAATATGCATTCCTGGGTATTATACAGATCACAAAATTACACTGTCAGTAGAAATGATAATACTTTTAGAAAGCTACTTAGAGTTGATTTCCTATTCAGTCTACTCAACCTAATGCCTCCTACAGGAGCTTAAGTTAATAGAGAAGCTGAAGTCTTTTGATGAATTTCATCTTATGGCTCAGAGAATTTACTACCATCATCATGGCAAACTGAATTCTTCCTCAGATGCATCTGCTAGTGTTTTTAAACAATACTTTTATCTCTATCTAATTTCAATATACCCAATTTTTACAATATAAATTTTACAATATACCCAATCTTTAGAATTTTAAGTGTAAACTGGACACATAATTTGCATAAATAAGTAAAAGATGTTTATTCCTGTCACTATGAATTTTTTAAAAAAGAAAATATTTTCTTTTACTTATTCCTAGTTGTTGCCACTGATATACTTTAGTATGCTTTTTGTGTTATTGCCTCTAAAGCAGGGTGTTTATTTTCCTGTTACTTTTGAGTTTAATTGAATTGATTCAAAAGCCTCGCTTGGGAACTGGTTCTGATTAAGGTGAGAGCATTTCTGCTTTGATGGAACTCCTCTCCAGCACACTGAAAAACAACTTGCGTAAGATATTAAAATAAGAAATAATAAGAAAGATCAATGATTAGTTTTGAAGAGCAGCTTAAAATATATGTAGCATTGATCAGAAGGACCTATTCTCTGCTCAGGGGAAGACACATTTGTGGAGAAAACCATGCAAGACCTTGAAAATAAGACTGTCAGAAAATTCCATAAATTAGGTATAACAATCCCTTGTTTATTTTAGCTCTGTGCTAAAATAGGAGAAATATGAAAATGTAAGAATTACGTGACTCAATGATGCTTAAAATTGGGAAAGTGGAACTTTAAGTCAATACTTTGTATTTGAACAGCAGCAAAGCCTCTTTCTATATATGTGACTGGGCAAGTTTTTAAGCTTACTGAAGCTAGTTTTATCATCCATAAAATGGGGATAATAATTGCTGGCTCACAAACACTTAGTGAAATTTAAAAGAGATAAATTATACGAAATTTTTACAAGTAGGATGATCATGTAAATTACTGTTCAACCCAGGACACTGCTGCAAATGCAAGAGGGTGCTATTAATTATTTCTCTAGGAAACTGGGTGTAAACCAAAAATCACATAATTAGTTTAAAGCACTTCTCTTACAATTCTAACATCTGCGTCATTTCTGGGTCTGGTTCTCTATATACTGGATGTTTATCTTGACTATGAACTGTTTCTTACTTGCTTTGTGTGTCTCATACATTTTGATTTAAGGTTAGGTCTTGTGTGTATGAGAACAGTAGACACTGAAGTCATTAATGTTCATGCCTTGAAATGGACATGTGCCTCCTTTTGAAAAGTCCTTAATGTGAGGTTTTGAGTTAATCTAACCAGGAATTGATCTGGGTTTAGGTTTTGTTTCTGAAGTACTTGTTTTCAGTGCACTACGGACTACAAATCCCTTCAGCATTGGATTGCTGCTGCCTCGTGCTGGGTTTGAGACCTGGAGTGATAGATTGTTTTTCTCAGTGCTCTGCTTCAGCTTCAACTTACAGCAGCTCCCACGTGCCAGGCGCCCTGAGAAGCTTCTATGGTCCTTTCCCCTTCGCCACACCATAGCCTGCTGTTGTTACTCCGTCCGAGGGTGGCAGTGGGTACAGGAAGTCTTCATCTCTACTACTTCCGCTTCAGCCTGAGTCCAACCAACCCTGTGCCTCTGCAGGAGGCTTTCTCAGCTTACTGCTCCTTTCTGTTGTCAGTAAAATTCTGCTTTGTAACAGTGAGGGTGTCTTGAGTAGGAGTAAGTTTCCTGGCACACTTCCTGTGATAGTAGCTCTCTGCTTGGTATTCCTGCCAGGTCATAAGCTGAAGCTGTTTTCCTTCTCCCTACACACCTGCTATTGCCTGAATGTGTCCCTCCAAAATTCCTATGCTGAAGTCAAATCATCAATGTAGTGCTATTAGGGGATGGGGTCTTTGGGGAGTTATTAGATCATGAGGGTAGAGCTCTCGTGAATGGGATTAGTACTCTTATAAAAGAGACCCCAGAGGGCTTCCTTGCCCCTTCCACCACGTGAGGACACAGAGAGAGGTGCTGTCTGTGAATCAGCAAGCAGGTCCTCACCAGACACAGAAACTGCTGGTGCCGTGGTCTTGGACTTCCCAGCCTCCAGGACTCTTCGAAGTAAATTTCTGTTGGTTATCAGCTACCCAGTTCATGGTATTTTGTTATGGCCACCCAAGTGGACCAAGATACCACCCATGGCAGACAGCTTTTGGGTTTAACTCTTTTCACAATCATGGAATATTTGCTTTGTGCCAGTAGTCAGCAGTGTTTTCTCCCCTTCGATTAGTGGCTTCCAGCTTTGCTTCAAATACAAAAAATAAAGGAAGCATCTGGGGACCAAGCAAGATTTCCTGCCTGTGTGTCACTGAGTAGGGTTTCTCAGGTCTCCTATTATATCCCCAATTTTTCTTGTAATCACTCAGTGAGAGGCACACAGAAAATAGCTGGTGAGCAAATCTGAACTATCTCTGAGTCACAGGACTCCAGCGATACTAAGCTATGCAAGCTCATACTTGACCTTTAAGCATTCATTTAAATTTCAGCTGTTTTTCTTTCTACTGGCTTTTTATAGTAGCTCATCTGCCCCCTGTACTCTGACAAAGTGAAACAGTTCATGTGCCCCGTTTCTTTGCTGGGGGCCTGGCATCCTTTACAATTCAGTACACCTCATTGCCTGATGGTCTCAGTTTTCTATACAAGAAAATTTATGAAAAGAGGTTATCCGGTTATCAAGTTTCTTCTAAGCAGCAGCAGATAGCAGATAACAGAACCTATCTACTTGTTTATTAGCTATACAAGTTTTGCATTATTTTCATGTTGGCTCTATGAATTATAATTACTGACCTTTTCACAGTCTAATTAGAGTTAACACATTGGCAAACATGACATTTTTATACTATTTTATCATATATATGTCAACTACATATATTAAAAACCCTAAAAGACCATGCTAAAATATTCTTATTTAAATAATTATATGTATGTTAAATACAGTAAAACAGCAAAGTAGTCTTATATTTTCTGAGATTTTTACAATGTGGAATGATCGTCTTTAATTCATCAGGATAAAAGTTTTTATCTGGCATCATGTCTCTTGGCCTGAAGACCATCCTTTAGCGTATCCTGCAGCGTGTATTTAGTGGTGATGAATTCTGCTGCATTTCTTTATCTAAAAGTGGATTTATTTCCCTTTGATTCTAGAAGGATATTTTTGCTGACTACAGAATTCTGTGTAGTTTTTATTCCCTTCAGTATGATAAGTATGTTCTTTCACTGACTTTTTATGTTCATACATTCTGAAAAGACATCCATGAGCATTTGAACTGTTCTTCCTTTTATGCAATTTGTCATTTTTTCTGTGCATTTCTTCAAGATATTCTCTTGTCTTTGTGAGAAATATACTGTTAGGTTCAGGCCTAACTTCTTGAGTCTGTAAATTTATACTTTTCCATGAATTTGGGGATGCTTCAGTCATTATTTCTTCAAATAATAGTGGCATTTCTGTCCCATTCTCTCTATTTTCTCTCTCTTAGTCTAGAATGGCCCAAGGCTAACATTTTTCATCTTACTCAAAGGCTCTTTTGTTTTGAACATGTTTTTTTTTTTCAAATTTTTAATTTTTCTTCTTTATCTTGAATTTCCATCGACTTATTTTAAGTTAATTTACTCTTTTCTCTGTTATTTCCATCTTACTAACAAGCTCGTCAAGTACTTTTTTAAATTTCAGAAAATATATTTGAAATTCTAAAATGTTTTATTTGCTTCATTTTTATTTTAATATAGTCCATTTATCCAGTGAGATTGCTTATCTTTTCATTCATTATAAGAAATTTCTTCTTCTGTCTTTGCACATACTTAGAATAGCTTCTTTTAAAGTCCTTGGTGGATAAAGCCAATGTCTGCATCATCTGAGGCTTGGCATTTGATGATCATCTTCTCCTCAAGAGTGGGTCACATACTCTTTCTTCTTATTTTGGATTATAATTCTGAGTATTATGATTGCCATGTTTTGGAGATTCCAAACTCTGCTATTGATATAAGAGTCTTGATGACTTTGTTTTAACAGACAGTTAACTTGGTTAGACTCAAAGCATTTTTGTCTCTGTTGCATGGCAGGCCCAATCTCAATGCAGACTTCTTAAACTCAGCCTCATGTGTCAATATGGGGGCATTAGCCAAAGAATTAGTTTCTGAATTTATATACAGAATTTTGGAAAGGGTAAGGAAGAGAGAGGCCAGCTTTTATCAGTTACCTTTAAGAATTAGTTACGTATTAAAATGAAAATTCTGTGCATGGCACATGAATCTCACATACCATTAGAGAAAACCATATCTGAACCTGCAAATAAAAGTGGAGGGATACTGAATTCACTTGGGCTATTTTTTGGAAGGGAACACATGTATTTTTAGAGTTTCTTATTTTAAAAAAGTTGTAAGAATATCACAATAAAGGCCCATATAACTTTTATATATGTTCAATGATTATTGATAATTTTTAAATTTTTTTCTTTCTCTAAATAATAAATATTATCTACTAATTTTGCTGAAACGTTCGAGAAAAGCTACTGACATCATGACTTCAATACTTCAACCTATATATTTTAAGAACAAGTTTTCTTACATAGCTATCATGTAAACATAAAATTTGGTAAATTTGATGTAGTTATAATGTTTTATTCTAACTTGCAATCTGTATTTAGACTTCACTAGTCATCGTAATTATGTCACTTATGGCCATCTCCTATGTCTCTATTTGACTTATTAATAATAGTACTTTAAAACAATTCTGGACAAATACTAAACTGGACTGAACAATAAGAACCAGAATTGTTGTCTAATCAAGCCAAACGGCCTCTTTACTTGATTAATTCACTCTTCAATTACTCTGTCCCTCATCCCCACTGCATCCTATTTGCTTCAGGTAATTTGCTTTATCTAATATTCAGACCTTGATCTAACAATTCATCTCCTTGTCACAGCTTATGCTCTTCTACCTAGATAACCAAGTTAGACTTGCAAATACTTGTTTAATTCTACTTGGTTAGATCTCAAAATCTTCTATCAAGATTTGGCTCCTGTGAATTCTAGCTTCCCAGTAGAAGTTCAACATCTCTTTCTTACTAAGAATTATTTCACTATTACAAAATGTTATTTTATTTCCTAGCAGAGATCCATCCATCGATATCTCAAGAGGATGTCAATCATAAGCAGGAGTTTCTAACACCATAAATTTATAATGCAGTATCTATTAAGATATTTTCCTCATTCCCAAATTTATAGTCCAAGAATGGGGTTTTCACTGTAACAATATATCTTGTGTTAAAATATTGTTTTTCTATCTTGCCTAAGTATAGATAGTGTATTTTCCCACAGTCTAACAAACCATGGCTACCAGAATGTTATGGACCCTATATGTATTCTCCATAATTATTTAGGAAAGTTGATTTAGACTAGGTCTTTACTCTGCCAAATCAAATGTATTTTTCAAGAGGCAAAACAAGTTCTTCTGGAATCTTCTAAATATGGGGGCCTTCAGAGGATCAACGGATAACTTTACTTAAAATAATTTCCAGGATAAACCTCAAATGTGCCTAGGATTATCTATTGTACTACTACGCATACTTCTTTTGTTGCTATGTATTACATTATTACTTGTATTTCTTACAGGATATGTCTTAGTTTAGCATTTCTTAAGTTTAAGAACGTCAGGAGTTATATAGTACCTTACATGAAATATGAATAGGGCCCAGATTAAATGATGTCCTTACGGGACGTAGCTTTTTACTGGGGGCACAGAGATTAGAATCCATATATCCTGATTCCAAGTCTGTTTAAATCTATCAGCTGATGCAGCACGCAGATGACTGTACTGATACAACATACAATGGATATGTTTCAGTTCATTATTTCAGTTGTCAGATTTCTTTTCAATTAATTCTCTGACAATGTTTCCTCTAGAACTTTTTTTTTTTTCCTATCAACCTGTCTTGCTTTGATGTAATTATCAGAAAGAAACTTCTTTTCAAAGAATTATTCAGGGCTAGGAGCAAGAGTACAATGTGTATCTCCCAAAATATGTGCCCATTGGTTTCTATATGTTCTTGTGTTGTGGAGGACATCCTTCCTGTGAGTTCTTTATAAGGTGAGAAATTGGTAGAATAAAATGGGATTAAGAAATTTATTTTAATAACCTAAATTGGACCTAAATTTATACAAATCAGAATAACAAAGCTAAGCTGTTATGGAGTCCACACAAGGCAGATCCACCAAATAAAAAATAAAAGTAAGCATGAGCTTTCGGCACAAGTGTGCTGTGAGGTGGTCAGTTCTAGGCTTGTGGGGGTGGGGGGCAGAGTAAACCCCCAGTAGTATTTTGCTCATTTCACCTGTGTTCTTCATGGAGGGTATGACTCATTTTCCTCCCTCCCTCAAAAACGACAGGCAGCATTTTTGCAGCTGTTCCAACAAGGAATCTCAGCCCCTGGGTCTCTACATCACTGGATCCATAGCCAGCGCTCCCTAGCACCCACCTGGACCACAGCAGCCTTGGGGGACTGGTGAGTCCTGGAGGACCATAGGTCTTGGAGCTTGGACACTTAGGGTAGGCCGCTTCCAGGTGAGAGGAGAGTGTAGTACAGCGGAGGGGCCCTTAGAACACAAGGGACCAGGGCACCAGCTCCCCAGCATTCAGGACCTTCTCCTCCACCTTCACTCTCCCACCCACTGATGCCAAGGCAGCCACAGCTGTTTTCACTCGGGACAGGTGAGGGTTCCACAGCGGATTATTAAGCCAGAGCACATGGGAGCGACTGCCCCTCATCTGACACGGTGCCTATCACATCCAGGCTCACTTCCTTCCAACTAAAAAGCCACAACAAGTGCTTTTGTGTGCCTCAAGGACAAAAAATTACCCCCTCCCCTGAGTGAGGGCAGGGCTAGCAGTCTGCTCTTCTAGCTGCCTGTCTCTTCTGGAAGGTCCCTACCCTCCCTGGAGGCAAGTCTTTGACACAACTGTATCTCCCCTGCTGAGCATTTTAACCAGCAGGGGAGCATTTTAACCATTTTTGGGTGCCGGGAGCAGTGATGATAAATGATGCTTGTTTTCATGGAGCTTACAATATGGTGGGAGAAATACACCTTAACTACAGGCTTGTATAAATATATCCATCCTGATTAGTCACAGATTCCATAATTGCAAATGTGCCTACTTACTAAAATTTGTTATCCCAAAGCCAGTACTCACTGCTCTTTTGTATCATTTATGGGCATGTACAGAGTGGCAAAAAATTTAGTGGCCTAATGTGCACTTGCAGGCTGATGTCAAACAAGGGGATGCTCTGCTGAAGAATTTTCTTTCAGCTCTCATATTGTAAACAAGAGTCCTTTTCATGGATTACTTAGTACTACTTTTTTATGCTTTTGCATTTTTATGGTTGTTTTTGTTGTTGTTGTTGTTGTTGACAATTTTGTTGTTTAAAATAGCCCCCAAGCTTACTGCTGAAGTGCTATTTAGTGTTCGTTCCTAAGCACAAGATTACCATGAGGTACCTTAAGGAGAAAAATGCATGTGTTAGACAAGCTTTGCTCAGGCATGAGTTACAGTGCTACTGCTGTGAGCTCAATGCTAATGAAACAACAATACATATTAAATAAGGTGCTGTTGTGCCGAAACACACATAAAACAAGGTTATGTATTGATTGGCTGACACAGCGTTGTGACCAGAGGCTCCCGGGAATGTAACCCTGCAATTCTCCCAGGAGGAATGATTCAGGGTTCACTAACTCAGGGTTCATAGTAACTTTATAGAACATAGCTACCATTGATAATGAGAGTTGACTGTACATATACAATAATAATTAAGGTAAATCCTTTTCACGAGAGGCAGCTGGTATCAGGTAAGTGTATGTTTTGTGTGTGGAGATGTCAGATATAGTGTTGTGATATGTTGTCGGGGAAGACATTCCTGAGGATCTGGGGTGTTACTAAAGTTTAAAAGCAGAGTAGGCTTTAATGAGATTAAAAGAGAGTGGATACATCATCCCAGACCTCTTGGTGAGAGAGCATGGTTTCTTTGAGGATCTGGGAGAAGCCAGTGTGATGGGAGATTAGCATTGAGCCATAGTCATCAAGCCAGGTCTCGACTATGGAAAACCTTATAGATCCTAAGTCTCAATATTAGGACGTCATTGAAAGAGGCAAGTGGTGGAATGATATAATCAGTTTTTATTTTGAGAACAATTTACCTAGCAAAGAATAACTCAGAGATGATAGCTTAGAAAACCGTGGTGGCAGAAAGAAGGAAGAGAAGAGGAGAGATGTAACCTATGTTTAAGGCCATCTAAAGAATTAGAAAGTATTTTCGTGAAATCACCTGGAAAGATCTAAGTGGTACATTTTATTTGTCTGAGCCAGTAGTAGCTAAAGACAAAGTAAGGCCAGAATGTAAATTAAACAGTTTGACTCAAAGTGACAAAGTGGCAGGCCATTCTAACACGAATGAGAAGAATAAACAAAAGTAAATCACTTTTCATATTTTAATCTCATTTGGTGAAAAATCCACTTTATATTCAGATAGTAGAAGCCCGTTTTTCTTTTTTCCAGGAGAGAAATGGGGGTAATTCACAGGAGAATAAGTGATCATGGTCTTGTGGCACACAAAATTACTTTCCTTTCATGAATAGAATATAATTAAACACAAGCAGTTTTTTAATTTAAAAAGTTGAAAACTTTTATTTTGTTTGCCTAATTTTTGGCGCTAGTAGCAATTGTTGGTTCAATCCTCTGCCTTAGGATATTATATTCATATTCTTTCTTGCTTTTTGATACTATTTTTTCAGAAAGACAAACGCCTTCTCCAACACCTTATTATTATTTTTTTCTTTCTGAAATTCTTGGTTATATATTATGGCTTTAAATAAATATTTACATGATTCAGAACAGGTAAATATTTTGACTCAGAGATTAATCATCTGAAAATGATTTTTTTAAAACCAAGGGTTTATATAGTTAGAAAGCTCTTTAAAGATCACTTAGGGCAAAATCTGCAATTTTGGAGAGGAGTAAAGTGAAGCCCAGAGAGATGAAGTGACTTTGGAGGAGAGAGTTAGTTTGCAGCATCCCTTGCACCAGACCAACGGCTCCACATTGCACAACTCCAGAGATCCCCGCTGAGGTACAGGGCACAGTACACAGCAGCCGTGATGGAACAGTTCCTGCTTCTGATACGAACGCTGTTCTACAGTAGGTGGCTTCCAGGAGCCACCTTATTAAGTAACAGCACACAACTGAGTCACCATCCTCACAAAAATCCACAATATGATATTTGCCTTACTCTTTATGTGATCAGCATTAAGATGTATGCACACTGATGATTATCAGTATGTATATAAAGGCAGAATTCCCTGAGAACTACTACATTTTGAGACACAAAATAAAAACGTAGAGCAAGTATAGGTGGCTGTTAATTATCTAAAGTGCTGCGAAACATTTCTGCTTTCAGAAATTTCTGTGTTTTAAATTTCTTGCTTCAGGCATGCCAGCAATGAGAAAAGGAGGCTATGCTTTCTGTCATGATGTGATGGATGGTGATTTCCCAGAGTAGAAGGTGGTATTTGTCAGAGAAGAGGCAATTATTTACATAGTACTCTTTGCCAGGCACTCTACCCTCCTTTGAGATGAGAAGAGTTTCCAATATTGTACAATTAACTATTAGCTGCGATTGTGTGTGATACATTCCCTCTGAAAGACGATATAATCTGTCTGAATTATATCTGTTTCTGAACCTGAAACAATTCACAGGTGTGAGGTGCAATACAGAGTTCAAATATCAATCCCAAAGTGGGAAGCAGGCATTTAGACCTTGTCAAGTGCAAAAATAAGTGATTTGTACCAGGAAAAAAAAAAAAGTTGACTTATAAAATAATAAAAGCAAGAGAAAAGAGAGAAATGTACTATTTTCTTCACTGTTTCAGATGACACTGTAGAATTTGAGTCATACCAGTTTTTTTTCTAGAAATCTTGAGTATCTACACTTGAGAAAAGTCTAAATTTCAGTTTGAGGGGAAATGTTTAAGTAGAGTGGATAAGCATTCTAATGGGCTCCCGAGTCCAGAAGCACGTCAGGTATCATGTGAAGTTTATAGTTTTTCTTCGCTAGTTGGATTTTTCAAATGACATGAGAGCTTTACAATCTTTACACTGCTGTATTCCAAGTTCCTTAAGCTCATTCTTCTACTATTATTGCCTCTGAAACTCAGTTCTCATGTGTGATTGGAGTATTTGGCCACCTCTGTGATATTATTTGAAAGAATTAGAAAAAAATATGAAACTTTAATATCACCCAATTTGGTGTGGAGTTTGTAGGCCATAAATTTCACTCTTAGAGAGTATATTTAAATTAAAAGTATTTTCTACATGTCCCATAGAAATGTTCCTAAGAGGGAACCATATTAACCATAAATATTCAGTCATGTCTAAATATGCGCTAATTTATCACATGTTCTTTAAAAGGATATTCAGAGACAAAAGAAACTAAATTACCTACAACTTATTTTCTCCCCAGCAATCACTTCTAATTTATCTATCTTAATGACACTAATGCTGTGCTACCTTTTCATCTCTGTACTGACTATAATTGTAGAGTTTTGTTCAAATTGATGTATCTTTATGTGTTTTCAAATAACATAATTCCTCTCTTTAGCAGTGAATATGATTAAGCAGAATCACTTTCCTTAAGCTAGTATCACTGAATGTAACAATGACAAAAAACTTTCTGTTATACTAGCCATTCCTGGTTCTTATAATGAGCTCTTCTGTGGGCACTCCATGGCATCTTTTGGCCCTATATAACAGAAAAAGGGAATTTCGATCTTCCTCTGTAACCTGCCAACTTTCCATAGGCAGGGACTCTGCAGAGTACTGAATTTATTCATTTTCACTTTAACAAAAATATTGGTTGCATGTGACTAAAAGAGCACGTAGTAGAGAAATGTTTACAACTGTGAGTAACACAAAACCCAACTACCAGAGGTTTAAACTGCGAGGATGTTCATTTTCTTCTCCTCTTGAGGAATGCAGGGAGGCAGCCATGAGGTTCGCTTGACTACTCTGCACTTCCATAGGGCCAGAGTCTCTTTCTGCAGTGGTGTGGTGGGCCTTTTGTGATAAGTGACCTTTTGTTCCTTGTTCATTTAGGGTCAGCTGTTCTTTCTGTGGATTATATAATATGAAGTTTCAAAAATCTATCTCTTTCTGCTACCAGGAAAGGCAATGAAATAGCAGTGGGATATAAGAAGGGTTTAGGAAAGGGAGGAAGCCTAATGCCCTGTGTGTCCCTCAAATGCCTCCGAATCAATAATCCATCCTTCCCATCACAAAGTAACATCCATCTGCAATCTCATTCATCCGTAAATCATTTCAATTTTGCCTTGTTCTCCATTAAGCAGCAACGGTGATCTTTTGAAAACAAACAGCTTATCTGCAGCACAGTAAGATCCACAGTCCCTGCAAAGTCCTGCTCATCCTGATCTGGTCCCCCCGCACTTGTGGCCTCACACCGACTGCTTTCTCTCTGCCTCACATTGCTCTGGCCACCGGCTTCCACCCTTGGGCACACTAGAGACGCTGAGAGTCGTGTATTTGCTTTTTCCTCACTGTCACGTTCTTCTCCACTGACATTTCGTTTGCTCTTCTCTCACTTCCTTCAGGGTGTCATTCAAATGTTGCTTCTGCGAGGCCTTACCTGGCTACACTTTCTACAATTGCCGCACACCCAAAACTCAACTCTTCCCATCACTCTTCTTGCCTCTACTTATTAGGACGTACAAAACATTCTCTGTATTTAATTTTTTTGTCACCTAGAGAAAAATATATTTTTTGTTTTTAGAGGGCTGGGATTTTTCTCTCTTTATTCAGTGTGGTAACTCTGGCACCAACAACAGTTCCTGACATTTAGGAAATATTCCTTCTATGAATGAATGAAGAATGAACGTAGCCCGAGAGATGAAGGATTTGGGAAAATTGAACTTTGTTTCAGGCTCTCAGGCAGGGTGCAAGGTGAAGGTGTCAGGGCAACCAAGATTTGTTACTAACAGACAAAATATTTTGTCTTCTATGTGGTTTCCCATGTTTTCTTTTTCTATATGGGACTATGTATTGATGTTTTATATTTTTCTCTCCACTGTTGAATATTGCATGTGTTTAGGAGATGCTTGGATTTATCTTTGGTAGGAAAAATAGCCAGGTGTTTTAGCTACTGAGTCACTGTCTCACGGGATGATTAACCTGGGCCAAAGGGAACAGGGAGCTAGATTTGCTTGCTGCTTCCTTCCATGTTACCCCACCCAGTTCCGTCACCATGTATTCAAAATAGGAGCTAATCTGAGCAGCGTCAATGAAACTCAGTGAAATGATTTCAGTAACTATTTTTTTTTTTTTTTTTTGAGACAGAGTCTTACTCTGTTGCCCAGGCTAGAGTGAGTGCCGTGGCGTCAGCCTAGCTCACAGCAACCTCAAACTCCTGGGCTCAAGCGATCCTTCTGCCTC
>CAUYRT010044513.1:0-18463 GCA_963574885.1 Lepilemur ruficaudatus | reverse complement strand
GAAAGAAGGTAGGGCAAATAGATGTATAAGACATCTCTTATATGTAATACTGAGCAAGGCACTGGGTGTGTTTACATTGTGGGGGAAAAGAGGGAATGATATATATGTTATCTGGTCTTTAAGAAATTGCAGCTTGCAATACAATACACGATATATTACTACTAACAAACAGATGTACAACATTGGAAGGCAAAAATGGAGGGAAAATTCAAAAGTAATTGGAGAAAGAAAAAATAAGTGATTCTTGAGTGGCTAAAGAAAGGAGAGAAGGCACTACTTGTTCCAAGGGTAATGAAAAAGAATGAGACAATGGAAAAGTGAAAAGAAACATAATGCACATTGTTTTAAAAATAATACAAGCAAAATATTTGGATTAGTAGAGGTGCTGATTTGAACCTTCCAAAAGAGGAGCACCTACCTATTCCATGGAGGGGAGATGTATTGAGAAATTATTGACAGAAAAGTTGAAAATTACAGGAAATGAAATGAGAGGTAAGTGTGGAGACAGGGAAGGAAGAAGAAGGTGCTGAGAGGGTATACAAGAGACCTATGGTACCCCACCCTCTCCAAGGCAGTGTTATAAAAGCACGGCTATTTGGAGAAAGAGCTGGTTTATAAGGAATTGTGGCAAGTTTGATACCAGAGACATCAACATTTGCTCACATTGAAAATGTGTAGGTGGTGGTCTGAGACACAAGAATGGACTTTGGTACAAACTTTAATCTGTGGATCTTATTGTAAAGCTCTAACACAGAGGTTGACTGAGATGTTGCAAATGGATGTTGTCATCTTGAAATGAGAGAAAAACAGAGAGCAAAGGACGGATCCTTGGGATGTAATTATGACCCATTAAACATACACTGATGTGCCCAAACAAAAACAATGGAAATCCTCTGTCAACTGGCAAAGATAGGCTAGCATGGATTTATTGTTTGCTGTGTTTGATTGGTGGAGAAGTGTCTTAAGAAGAAACTATTTTAAAATTGATATTGACTGTTAAGGTCAATTGTTCAGGGTAGTTAGGTCAGTTATTCGTTTTACATTATAGAAGACACTCCTGATTGAATGGAGAACATCCCCTTTGGGATTTCTTGGAGGGGCCCAATTGTCTTCATTTAGCTAGACCAGTATGGCATGATCTCTCTTTCCTCACATTTCTAAAGCAAATGAATCAGCTCCCTTTTCATAAGCACACATGCAACCGGAAGAAGGATGGTTCATTTTATTTTTTGCGAAGAACTTTCAAAAAGTTATTTCTGGTCCAAATAACCAGAATTAGTTTCTTTATTATAGCATTTGCTACACACAATTCTTTAAACTGAAAGCTCCAGTGAAGACCAGTATCTACAGTGAAATTAAATACTTGGAATTATAAACCAAAAGAAGTCATGACTGTGTTGTTTTTATGATATGATTTGATAGTAGTGATGGCAGGAAGGCAGACTATGGAGTAACTTTAAGAACCCAATAATATTTAAATCAAGGAAATATGACAAAAAAGGAAGAGATCATATTTAAACACAGAGACAGGGATTGAGAAATTTAGGGATTAACAGCAGTGCTGCCAAGTAGTTTTGAAACCTCACTTTTGCTTGTTAATCCCCTTCTCCAAAGTTTGTCTTCCTCATGTGTGACTACTGAGTAAGTTTTCACTCCTCGTGGTACTCCACATTCGGGCACTTAATTAAGTGTACTAATTAAACAGAACCCTCTGTGTACAACAGGGGAACTACATAGGAAAAAAATGCCTACAGGTTTTGGATTGTTTCCTTTTTTCCATGTTACACTTAGCTATCTGGACTAAGTATATTTAAGTTGGGGCTTATTATTATAAGCCTGAAGTCACTATGAACTAATTATTTTCAGTTCATTTATGTTTTTAATTTTGAAAACTTGGAAAACTTGTACATACCCTGAATTGGCTCTAATGAATCAATGTCAAGAAAAAAATCATTCAAGGTGTCCCCAACCTTCTTCCAAAGCAAGTAAGTGGTCCTTCATTTCAAGCACACTGTGAGTTATATCTGGCATAGAATGAGCTTATCAGCACCAGGGACTCCTCCCATTGCTCACACCTGATTCACTACTAAATGTAGAGGTGTTTTGAATGTGAAGAGCAACTATTTTCAGCAGATTCTTCTCCAGTGTAAGATTTTACAATGAGAAGCAGGGATGTTATGATGTCTCCGTATCCAGGAAGGCACAATTCTTCAACCACAGGATCCGAAGACATGGACTTCATTAAGTTATTAAAGTTTGGCTTGGGCTGAGACCTTCAAAATCCTTCCCCTTCAACAGCTGTTTGGTGGTTTGTTTAGGACTTCAATGGGCAGTCTCAGCACAGTTCCTCCTGGACAAGTGTCAGCATCTCCTCCAAATCTCTGTCATCCTCTGCCTTAATTGGCTCCATTAACAGGTGTTCTCAGGCCAAAAGATGAGGATTCAACTGATTCATCACTTCCTGAGGCCTAATGTCAAAGATAGCATTTGGAACACACTGGGGGTGAAGCGCAAGCTGAGAAATATTAAAGGATCTCTCAGTCTGTTCTGCTTTAGTTGGTAAAGTGTAGTAATGGATAGATTGATTTGAATTTGAACTCTAGCCTTGAACCAAACGCCCACATAAAACCATAGGATCTCAGTTTTCTTTAACATCTTTGTCTTCCATTGGGAGCACTGCTAATGACTATATTACCATTCCTACTTCTTCCAAAATAGTTTTTGTGCTTGCATTATATCAAACATTATTTAGTTTACTTTTCACAAGACCATGTCGCTATCCTTATTTTTGTGTGAATAAATTGAAATTTAAGACTTAAAAGTCATGTCAAAATTTTTATAGAGACAGAAAGAAGACTAGTGGCTGCCTAGGTCTAGGGGTGGGAATGGTGATTCCCTGTAAATAGGCATGAGGGGTTTTACTGGGGTGATGGACATGTTCTAAAAGTGATTTATGGTGATGGTTTCACCACCAGGTATATTTACCAAAAATCATTGAATTGTACACTTGAATAGGATAATTTTATGTTGTCTGAAATATACATCACAAAAGCTGCCTGGGAAAAAAAGTCTTAACAAAAGTCACACCTTTTGATTCTAACCCTGGGTGCTTACATATGCAGTGCAATGCACCAGGCTCTGGGCAAACTTTGAGGATCTGGTTCCCTCATTGTTCACTACAGAGTATTGGGCAATTTATTCAAGTTTCTGGGCAGTAATATTTTCAACTCTTAAGTGAGTTCACTGGACTAGTTATGTGTCTTGAAGATCTTATATTAATTCCAAGAGGGTTTAATTCTAACCGAGAAAGAGATCTATGAATTGACACAAGATGGTATAATAGGACTTAAACAATTGCATATCAAAAGTGATAGTTGAGGAAAGGAAAAACATGGAAATACAAGGCTTCACTTTATAGTGAAACTAAGAATTTAATTTCTTTATTACCATCTTATTTTGAAAATATTCTAAAATAAATGTATGTTAAAAGGGAAGTCAATTTTGTTTCAAACAAATTAACTCTGTAAGGACAGTTGATGAAGACATTTCCCATACAGAAATCTAAAGGGGGAATTCTGGGGACAGATCTGAGATTCTGATGTCTTTCTTGCTTTACGTCTGAAATAAAGGGTCCAAAAATTTATGCAACTATTAAATTTTATGTAACAAAAATGTCTGAGTTTTGTTTGGTTATATGATTTTCTTAGTAGTTTCATTGGTGACTCAATAATTTATAAACACCCAAAAGGTGATCTTGGGATGTAGTTAGATTTCTAGAATTTCTACAGAGCACACTGATCTACAACTACACAATATCATGAATAGCTACGATAGGAAAATTATGTGAACAGAATAAAAGATATAACTAGTTTTAAATCCACTCTAAATTATGGACATTCTGTTCTTTAAGCAGTCTTGATATGAAATTAAATAGAGTTATAGGAAAAATATACAAAGAGAAGTAATTTTCCCCAAATTATGTTTAAATTAAATTATTTTTATGTTTTTATATTTGCTTTCGATATCCTACACTTTCTTCATCATTTTCAGATAAGATTTAATTTAGATAAATTCAATTTGTATCTCATATTTATATTTCAAAATATGCTCATTCTCTACTGTGAGACACAGTCACACTCTGAATTACATGTTAAGCACTGTGGTGGCCATAGGGATAGGGATAGGCAGACAGCAAACAGGGAATCTTACAACAGGGAAGGAAGAAAGAAACACTCTGAGCCTTAGTGAAGGCAACAAGGAGATCATGAATAAATCTATGTAATGTCAAATATTCGGAATAAAAACAAGCATCTCAGACTGATGTGTATAGGTACGATATCCCTGAAATTTTGGCCATGAATGATTCATGGATGGTATAGCCATCCTGATATGAACATGGATGTCAGGATGGCGAAAATTGTTGAAATTTCATTCAGATTTTAGCTTAAAGGCTACTTTGAGAACAGTTCTCAGATGTATAATCACAATCAGATTATTAGCTTATGTTTAAAATAATTATTTATGCAATATGTGTATATGTAGTTACACATTTCAACCTTAATTGTTACTTCTGCTGTGTAGATTAACTTTAGGAGATATTCGTAAAGTCAGTAAGTCTAAAAATACTTTGTGGCTATTTGTCCAATCTCCCACCAAAAGAAAGTCTCCTTTATCCTACAAATGGATACATAGACCTTGTTCAAATAACTTCAGAGTGAATGAACTCACCAACTCTGAGGAGGTCAGGCTCATTTTTTATTTCTCTACTTCTTAGAAGGTTGCTCCTCCCATCAAAAGTGGAATACGTTTTGTTACAAGGAAATGACGTTATTACTAATAGCAAAGGACAAACTGAACAACTCTATTCATTTGTTTTCCCAAAGTGCCAGATCCTTGAATACTTAAAGTAGTGACTATTTTCCAGGCTACATATTTCTAGAATAATTCACCTTTTCTCATGTTACATTTTTAATCATAGCATCATTATGAAAATTATATTTTATGAATGTGAATGTATGAGTGGGTGGCATCTTAGTGTGGTTTTACAGGAAAACAAACAGAAAATCTTACTGTTGCATTGTATCATTTATAATCCAGGCAAAAAGCAGGACACATAAAAGAATTGTGGAGAGCTTAATGGGTTTTACAAAGGTGTGAACAAGGAAGAGTGAAACATTCAGGAGCTAGAAACACTGAAGCATGATTACCATTCCTAAACCTCAAGAGGCAAGATTAGGAAGCAATCACTAGAAACAAAGACAGTAGCTATAGGTAAAAAAAAAAAAAAAAAACAGAAAGAGCTGTGCCCTTCAGAGGAGGAATACAGTCAAACTTCAACCCTGCAGGAAGGGACCAGACAAGTACGAGCCCCAGAGTCATTTTGTTCTTGTCACCCAATGATGGACATTGGTTAAACTTAACCAGAGGCCTAAAAGCAAGAGAATCCGTTGACGCCAATCTCTTGAAATCCATAGCAGGGCAGGGATCTGAAAGACTGGAACAACTATTTAGTTTATTTCTTACTTTATTAATTCAGTCAAAGATGTGATTTTATGCTACAACATTCTTCATGTATCTCTTTACAAAAAAAGTCTATTATTCCTAATTCCTAATGGAAAATTTTTCTATTATTTTAAGATTAAAGTCCTCAATGGCACCTTTTCATATTATCACAGCTCATAAGAAAATAAAAACCAGTATGATCTAAGATGTCTACAGAAATTTAAATTTTTAAAGTAACTTTTAGCATGCTCATCTTAAATACATAGTCGTAATAACTTGATGAATAAGGGTGGAAAGTATCAAGGTCTTAATTTAGAAATGAGAAGGTTGAGATTAAGATAGGCTAACTAACTTGTCTAGAGTCAGAGCAGTGGTAAAAATACAGATCTCACAAGCAAGTTTCCTTTTTCTCACTTTCTTAAAATCCACTAGGAAAAACTATATAGAACAAGGCTGTAAATGCCTTTACATGTATACTCAGAGAAGCATTATTTGTACCATAGGCATTTAATCTATGTTATTTTGCATTATTTTATAAGCTCAAGCTTTTGTTTATTCAATAAATCTATATTGCTTATAAGAATGTCTACATATGGGCCACATGTATGCTAATGTGATAGACAAAAGAGAAGCCAAGTGAGAATGTTTGAACACATGCAACATACGAGGCTTTATGGTAAGCACTTTACACATATCACCTCTGTAAGTCATGTCACAAAACACGGTGCTTACATTCAGAGGGCATGTGATATAATAGGAACCAGAGAGTGTCCTAGAGGAGTGAAAAGATGGGACCAAGAAATTCCTTGTCAACTTCAACAGGAGAAGCACATGACCTGGGCCTTAAAGAAAGTTGAAGCATGCATGGAAGGTGAGGCATGTGGACCCAGTCATTACATGTCAAGGGCATTTCATGTGCAAGATCACACAGGTAGGAAGTCTTAGAGGAGCAGGTAGAGGAAGATTTTGGAGCTAGCAGTGTATTAAAAGTAATCCTTGGAAATAAGATTAGTAGAATGGTATACTGAGTTCAGGACTTAAGTGTCATGGATGCTAGTGAGAAAGTTTTGGCATTTACTTTATGGATATTAAAGGCACTGAAGACTTTTGACCAGATGTGTGATATGATCGCAGTCAAGGTCAAAGTGTTTTATTTTGGAAGAATGTGGAAATAGGTAACACCTTTGGGTACCTAATTGTTAGAAATTCTCAGGGATCACTCCAAGATCCTCCTCAGTCTTTCCTATGTTACCTTTGTTGCCAAGTAGTCTCACGAGGCACATGGCAGTGATGTTTTTACAGTTTCATGCATAGAAAGCTGCAGACCTATATGGCCAACTATCTAGTCAACACATATGCTCTGATTTTCCAAACTAATTTCTATTAAATATGCCCAAATAAGTGACTGCATGCATGCATAAAATCTGAGCCCCTTTGATATAGGCTCTTTTTCTCTCCACCATCTAGATCGATCATCAATTCAAGATTATACTCTAGAAACCCAGGAGTCCTTCTAGATAATTCCCCCTGGCTAGACTATTTGATCCAATTCATCACTAACTATGCTTTGTCAGGAAAGTCTTGCTAGTTTCCACTCTTTACTTTCTCTGTGACCCACAAAACATCCTTTGACAATCTGTGGATGGTTTCTAACCCTATGTTTTGGGGGTTTCATTGTCTTTTTTGTAGCTTCACATCCTCAATGATACAGAAAATAGAGAAGACAACAATAAGTGGGAGTAATTTATATAAAAGAAAGTTCTTTTTTGGTTTTAGAAAATAATGACATTTATTTCAAACTAAAGTCTGTCTTACTGAGTAATCAGAATATGATGATTCACCTACTAGGGCAGAAGTTGTACAGTCTCAGAAGAGTTCATAGAGAATTCTAAATCATCTTCTAGAGACAGAAAAATAATAGATCACAAAGAAATAATTTCTCTTCTTTCATTTCTGCAGTGCCAAAAGATATTAATACCTTATGCATTGTGGGAAAAGGTTCTTAAAAATTTCACTAGTTGTGATTAATATTCTCAAACTTGATTTTATTAGAAAGCCCATCTTTACAAAGCATGGTAAAAAAGTTATGCTAAATATCTCCCCTGGAAAATATTGTCTGTAGTTTCCCAAACTACATTCACTGCAAGTATGTCTTGGGGTTGTTCAGGTGAACCCATTTTAGGTTCTGATAGAAAGTAAGTTCTGTGACCAATCAAATAGGTGTTTGTCTGACCCAATGGAAATGGCTTATCGCTCTCGTATACCAGAATGGTCTAATTTTACTCATAATTAATTGTGTTTTTATAGTACCAGAAAAATTGAAAGAGGTTCAAAACCTCTCATAGTGTCAATCTGTGTAAAGGTATGTTATTTGATGATATTTTTCTTTGAATGGGAAATAAAATCAATTCATGGTGATCAGTGTTCAGAATGGGAAAATTAGTTAACATTTGAAGGAGAGATCCTCATCTTACAGTAAATACCCTGGTTTATTGTAAAACTAAATGTCTGTCTTGTTGAATTGAGCTCTCTGAATAGGTATCTCAGGAGCATTTTGAATTGCCAGAACTGAAACTCATAAACATTCATTAATATAATACTTTGGGAAATATTTTTCCCTTTTCCAAAACATTGCAATTTCTGCAGAAAAAATGTTTTTCCATATCAAAAAGATAAATTTTAGTACTGGAAGCAATTAAAAAGAGAATAGGAACAGTAGTTTTTAAATGTTATCTCTCTATACCAATTGGTGGAGAAGTGATAGAAGAACTGTATGTGGGATTTGTAGCATTTTTGGTCTCTTCAGTATAAACAAGAGCAGGTTGGCAATTGTTTTTCCTTTTAGCATTTGTGTTCCTCTTTCATCTTTTTGATTCAACTAAATTGAGATCTATAAATACCTATACATTTAAAAAGTTGGCCTGAGACTTAAACAAATCTGTTAAGAGAGACACTGTCTATGCTTTAGAATCACTGTTAAAAGCTTTGAAAATACTTGTAGAGTTTAGAACAGAGATCCATTCAACCATGGCAAATAGAGAATGTGGTTATTGGTGGTATAACATTTGTCCTTTATGAGTCTTCCACATGCACAGAAAACACTGGTCAGCCACACTGAGACTGAGCATGGTTCCTTAGTCTGTTTTGGTGATTCCACGATTGGGTTCACACAGTGGGGGATTGTTTGCAAAATAATCTTTCATAAGACTGAGAGACTCACTGAAGAGCAAATTCTGCACAAGCCCCCAGTAGAGCTGGGGCTAGAACCTGTGGCTTTGAAACACGATCCCCAAGTCTTTCCATTCTCTGATAGCAGACACAGCCCAGTCTTTCCTTCAGCACATAGTGATTAGTGTTACTGCATGGCGCTCTTCCAAACACAGGAGACATTGAACAACGCACATAAAACCCCTGTGCTCCGACATTTGCATTCTGAACAGGGGAAATAAGCAAAACAGGTAATACCAGTCTGTTATACAGTGGTATGTGCTGAGGAGAAAATAAAACTGGGAAGGGAAATAGAGAGTTGAGGGCAGTGAAATTTTAAACGGAGTATTCACAGAAGGCCTCATAGAGAAGATGGAATTTAAATAAAGATTTGAAGGAGGTGGTGGAGAAAGCCATAGGGACAACAACCGAAGATAATTTAAGCAGAGGAGAAAGCAAGAGCCGAAGCTCTGGGCGAGACTGTGCTAGTGCGTGAAGTGTAAAGCAGGAAGCCCTGTGTGTCTAGGGTACCTCATCAGAGAGGTGAGTGGAAGACAACTCTCAGAATCTCGCGAAAGGGCTTTCACTGTACTCAGAATACGGCCAGATGCTGCAGGAGCACTTGGAACAGAGAATGCCATGGTCTGGCTTTGTTTTATTTTATTTCAGTTTTTTGATTATTAAAATTTTTTATTTCTTTAGTATTTTCTACATAAGTACGTGTACATAAATATCTTAAAATAACATTCAAATTCTGTATTTCTTATGCTGCTTTATTTACCTCAAATTAAATTATGTGTATTTCCCATGATGTTAAATATCACTGACTTTGTTTTAATGCCATCACTCCACACTCTGGATACACATGAGAATAGACTCAAAAACAAAAGCAGGATATTTAGTTTGGAAGTTATCACAACAAACTAGTTTGATGGGATTTGGAAGAAAGGAAGTAGCAAGGACAAATTGGACTCTGGATACACAAAGAAAGAAGAAAGAATGCCTTTAAAGTTTTTGACTGAGTGACTGGAAGGATGGAGCTGTTATGAAATGAGACTGGGGATGTTGCAGGAAAAGCAGATTTAAGGTGGCAGAACAGAGATTTGGATTCATATGTTTTAAATTTGAAATGCCCCATGTTAAACCTCAAGTACAGCTGTGAATAAAAATTTGGATACACATCTTTGGTGTTCACAAGAGAGATTAGGCTGGAAATACAGTTTACAAATTATATTGGTTGGAATAGCATCCCCCAAATTCATGACCTTTATGTAGTAAACTCAGAATGTAACCTTATTATTTGGAAATAGAGTAATTGTAGATATAATTAGTTAAGATGAGGTCATACTGGAGTAGAGTGGACACTTAATCCCATATGACGTCTGTCTTCATAAGAAAAGAAGAAGATACAGTCATAAAGGGAGAATGCCATGTGATGATATGGGCAGAGTTTAGTTGGGTGATGTGTCTACAAGTCAAGAAACACCAAGGATTGCCAGGAACACCAGAAGCCAAGGGAAAGACATGGAACAGATTTTCCCCTAGAGCCTTCAGATAGAGTATAGCCCCAAGAATGCCTAGATTTTGAACTTCTAGCTTCCAGAACTGTGAGAGAATAAATTTCTGTTCTTTCAAGCTACTCAATTTATGGTAATTTGTTATAGCAGGTCTGGATTCTAGTACATAAGTTATTAGCATACAGAAATTATTTAGTCAAAAGGCCAGATGAAATTCCCCAGGAAACTAAATGTGGTTAGAGAAAAGAAGAGATCCAGTGTCCAAACTCTGGGGACACTGGATTTTAGAGGTCAAGGAGATGAGGAGAAACCAGTATAGTAGACTAACATGTAGCAGCCAGTGAATTAAGAGAAGAACAAGGAGAATGTGGACTCCTGAAACTCAAACGGAGAAAGTGTATGAAAAAGAAAGGAATGTGTCAAATGCTTCATATAGGCAGTGTAAGATGAAAATTAAGACTTGACCATGGTTTTAGTAATGTGGTACTCACTGGTAACCTTGACATTGAATTAAGTTACCAAATTAAAAAATTACTTCAACACAATTAATTTTTTAAACTTCCAAAGATAATTATTTACACAGTCCAATATAATTTCCAGTAGATGGCTAACTGACAGAGGTTATAAGATGAGTAAGCAGGATGTGGTGATATTTTCTTGATAAAAACTTAATTCAGGTAAAGATAAGGAATCTATCACTGACTATAGCGCTAATGAAAAGAAGTCGAGATAGGAGAAAGTAGACTGAAAGACCTCTGCTATTTCATAAGCTTGTATTTTAGAGGGCACTTGTCTGTATTTTGGCTGTTCCACTTCTCTCTGTTATAAATAGAGGAGAAAAAAAAAAGAGAGTAAACAAAGGAAGCTACAAATACAAAGGAAGAAAAGAAAGCGAGACTCAAATGGGACCATTCTCTTTGTTGTCCCCATGTGGGAATTGTTGATGGTAGAATACAGAACACCAGTGAGATGTCTTTGTCAACAGCATTTATGTTTCCAACCATAATTCTCAGCTTTGAAACCAATCTGCAATTCTCCTGACATCAGTTTTTAATTTATTACCCCAGGTGGGTTGGTCCCTGAGGAAGGCCAGCCTGTGTATGCAGTAGCTGAAATAACTAGTTGGGGCTAGTTAATGAAACTGAGAATGTCATGGGCTGGTTAATATTCATATATTTAAAGGAAGCACCTCTGTTTAACCTGAGGGCTATATTTCACTGGATTTATGCACTGTAATGCAATATCTGAAAGCTGGATGTAGCTGGTGTTGTTTTGTTAAATGCTTGCAGTTTTTATTTATATAATATCTCAGATGAAAATCTGCTCATCATCAGTGTATGTAATCCTGCTTTTTTCTCAGCAACCAGAAATTTTCTTATTGTGGTCACTTAGTATTAACATAGTAACATAAGTGATTTCCTTGGACATTAGAATAAGAAGATTTTCCTGCAGAAGCTAATATAGATTTTTACCAAAAGTCTTAGGCAGTTTTAACAACTAAAATAGTGATCACCTCAGGGTCTGGGAATATATATTCCTGCCATTGGCATACGGTATAATAGGGGCAGCAGAAATGTCCAGCACACAAAAAAAAAATCTGGTTGGATCACATAATGCAGTTAAGGGCAAATGAAGAATAATGTCCTTTTTAGTTTGCTAGACATAGATGTACTGAATATCTTGGTAAGCAAGAAAGGGGGATCTCAAATCTGGATTACATTAGAATCAAGTGAGGATTCTTTTAAAGGACACTAATGCTGAAGCTCTCCAAGCCTTTGAGTCTACTGGATTTGAATGTATGGTAGTAGATCTTAGGTATCTGCAATGGAAGTACAGATAATAAGATGTAGGAAACATTTAGCAGTGAAGCCAGTTACGGGATAAACTTTAGCAACATTCTCTGCCTTTGTCTAGTATATTTAATTGACATGTCTGTGGGTATTTGTTTCATCCTTCTTGTTGAAATTAGGAAAGATAAGAGAGTCCTTCGTGTGAATCCTGCTACTTTGAAGGTACAAAAAATACAGGAAATTTAAAGATTGATTCAAGAAGCAGTCATTCCAGGAGATGTTGCACACCCCTACAAGATTCTATTGCAAGATGCACTTATGAAACACTGAACACATATATACCATAAGTAAATGCTTTGATGACTCAATTACAATCCATTACAGATTACATGGAATACTACAGTTTAAAAATCAGGTTCTCAGTTTAACTTTGTTTACAGTAGTGTTTTCAATATTTATTTGCCCATGGAGCCCTCATTTTTTCTGCATAATATTTTTGACACAATTTAGAAAATGCTGCCTTAGGTAGAATTTTGGTTCTATTAACTTGTTTTACCATTTGACTTTTGTTTCGTGAGTTTACCACATGTTTCCTTTTAATAGAACTTTGTCTACTTTAGCTTTTGTAGTAAAATTGTCCTGCTGAATATTCTAAACCAGAAATCTCAAACTCAAATACACACGGGGTTCAAGAATATAATAAAATGTGTAAACTGAGCTGAGTCTGAGACAATAGGAAGTGGTAGTTTCTGTGAATAACTGGAGAATTTCTTGTTTGACCATGAACACTCATGATTATTTTCTAATCTTTGTGCCAAACTACACAAAGAAGCTCTCTCTTTCTTTCAAATCTATGTCTATCTATCCATCGGTCTGTCTTGATAGAAAGAAAGAGCTGCTTACATAATCCAGACAGTTGGCCTTTATTTCCCAACCTTAGTCTAAATCAATCTTGTCATTATGGCTAAGAATTTCAATATGTTCTTCTTGATGTCATCCAATTACCTGTTCATTAGCAATTTTCATGAAGGAAGAAAGTAGAAAAGTATTATAAATAATGGATAAGCCACAAAAATCCATCCTAATTATATGACACAATTATTTTTATATTTCATATTTATTTAGAATAGTAAGGGTACACTGAACTGTCCCAAATGTCTACTTCCCTTTGAGAAAGCAGTGAACAAGAAAGGTAAAGAAAACTTCTTCAAAACCTTCAAAACAAAATGAAATAAAAATAAACAATAAAGCTATATACTCAAACCCCCATGTAATCAAAATGAGCTGGCCTGATTCCCATAGACACCAAGTGTAACATGCTCAGATAGTAAGATATCCCTAGAACTTATGTAGATCCAAAGGAAATTTTGCTTCAATTTCTTCCAATGTCTAAATAGTTGATTTTACTCAAGCACAGAGTAAAAGAAAACTCAAGAGCCGGAAAGAGTTAGTGGTTCCTGACACTTAGACATCATACATAGGGCAGGAAAACAGCAGATACTTGATAGAAAAAGAGATAATATTAAAAACTAAAAAACTGTGTCCAATGTGTGTGTGCGGTGGGGAGGTAAGTTTGAAAAGAAATAACAAAAAACAATTGTGGCATGCCTTCCTCTATGGGGAAAATACTTCAGGCTCTGGGAAGTAGGGTCACTAGAAGGGTTAGGAGAAGGCAAGGAGCCTTTTCCTGTGCAACAGAGAATTTCCAGCCTTTCTGATCCCATGGAAACAAGAGAAGTCAATCACCTGCACTCGGTAAGTTTAGTCTAACACACACAATAATAGACCCATTGCAAAATCACACCTTTCTTCTTTTTATTTTTAATTTTTTTTATTTCAGCATATTATGGGGGTACAAATGTTTAAGTTGCATGTTTTTCCTTCTCCCCTTCCCCCCCGGAGTCAGAGCTTCAAACATGTCCATCCCCCAAATGGTGCACATCACACTCATTATGTATGTATATACCCATACCCTCCTCCCCGCTCCCATCCGCCCAATGCCCTATAAATGTTATTCCTATATGTCCACTTAGGTTTTGATCAGTTAATATCAATTTGCTAGTGAGTACATGTGATGCTTATTTTTCCACTCTTGGAAAAAGAGTATCCCACTCTTGGGATACTTCACTTAGTAGAATGGGTTCCAGCTCTATCCAGGAAAATACAAGAGGTGCTATATCACCATTGTTTCTTATAGCTGAACAGTACTCCATGGTATACATATACCACATTTTATTAATCCACTCATGTATTGATGGGCACTTGGGTTGTTTCCACATTCTTTGGAAGAAGAATCTTGAGTCTTCCAGAGGCATCTCAAGCACAAAATAATGGTTGTGAAGAGACAAGCCAAGTGCTTTGTGGAAGAGAGCCTGAACTATGGTTAAATATTTGCCATCTTGGTGTTCTGCAATAGGATAATGGCATGCAAATAAGTATAATCAGACTGTTTTGGTAACTTCTGATAGTGTTTAAATAAAATTGATAAAATTATTGTCCACAATCCCATATTGGCTGTGTATCCCAAATTACTCTCTCTTTTTTTTTTTCTTCTTGCTTTCTTCTCTTAGGAGGTTTTGAAAGCCAGAGCATTTATTTGACATTTAGATTATTTCAACATTTGACAACTAAGTCATGAAATACAATAGAGTGAATTGTGAAAATGCATATTCTCCAGCAGTAAGGGTTTTATGACTATAGTTCAACTGATTATAAAAGAAGCTACTCTGATTATTGTAGATTATATAGTCTTTAGCCTCCATTGTATTCCTTTAACACCAAAAGGAAGGGTACTTGGTTCAACTGGGGAAAACACGAGTACAGAAGACAAATAATAAAAATTGCCACTGTGGGACATCTCCAAAATTTCCAGCAAGTAAAATTGCCTCCATTTGCCTTCTCTGCATAGGAGTAAATCTTCAGATTCATTGTCCCTGTGTCTTAGTCAATACAGGCTGCTGTAACAACTTACCATAGACTGACTGGCTTATGAACAATAGAAATTAATTTCTTACAATTTTGGAGACTGGAAGTCTGAGATTAGAGTGCCAGCATGGTTGGACTCTGGTGAGGGTCCTTTTCTGGGTTGCAGACTGCTGATTTCTTATATCCTCCCATGGCACAGAGAGGGAGAGAGAGAAAGACAGCTACCTCTCTTGCCTCTTCTATAAGGGCACTAATCCCATTCATAAATTATACTCTCATGATCTAATTACCTCCCAAAGGCTCCTCCTCTATATATCATCACATAGGAAGTTAAAATTTCAACATATGACTTTTAGGAGGACATAGACATACAGTGAATAACACCCTAGTAGCCTAGAAAAAATTATGTGAACAGGATAGCCATGCTTATACTAGGAAGGTAGTTGTATTAGTTGGGGGTCCCTGAGTTTCCTGTCAATAACTTCTGTGCTTTTATTCTTTGATTAAATCATTTTTTCCCTCTTTATTTTGTTTCTAGCACACTAGGCTCTGAATGCTTCCATGGACATTGCCCTGGAAGCACAGGTACCACAGATAATAAAAAACAGAACCCTTGATTTTAGATCTTCTATCAGTCCTTTCTACCTTAGCAGAAATTAAAACTATAGACTTATTTCCCTGAGTTAACATGAATTCTTATCATTACTGAAAGTATTTGATTGAAAAATTTTGCCCCAGAAAAAGAGATTTCACACATCAAAGAGTAGGTGGTAGTGATAATTTTAATAATGCAGAGATATAAGGAAATTTTGGGGCTTTGTGAATTAGAAACAAGAATATATTACAATTTCATCTTAGGTCTCTCTTGAGAATAATCTTTAAGGAAGCTCTGTAAGCCTTGTGTTTCATTGCAGTCTGGTTTTCATTTTACTTTTTTCTTTCTCTTTTTTCCTTTTGTTAATGAACTCTTTGGAAAGAAAACAATGGGAAAGAAAAAGATAAAAGAAACTGCAACTCCATCAATTTTCTCATTGTGTCTCATTAGCTAAGAGACCAATGTTAGTACCTTTGTGATTTTTGTACTATTGACTTTAGGCTATTTTCAGTTTGTGAAAATAAATGACTTCCTCCATTTTTCTTTGTTTCTTTGGAATAAGGAAATCCTATCAGCTCAAGTATGATAATGGGTTAACAATATTAAATATACCTCTTACTGATAACCATAATAATGTTAGAGATTGAATAACAGTGTTAAACCTTTCTGTAATCTGTCAATTTTAGCTTTATATACTTTGTCATATGTGTTTAGTAATATACCTGTTCAAATTGTTTTATCGTCATAGGGAATCATGCACTTTAACTTTAGATAATGTCTCTCATTATCCTAAATGCTATTTTTAACCTAAAGTATATTTTATCTGATATTTATATAATCAACTTTTCTTACCATCTCTTCACTTTTAGTCCTTCTGATAAATTATGCTTTAGATTTGCATACTTGTAAATAACGTATAGTGATATATCTATTAAATTTCTTATCTAAGATTTACAGTGTTTTAATGAGAAGCTATTCACATTTGCTGTTTTGACTGATGCATTTGGATTTGTTCAAACCAACTTTGTGTTCTTTTATTTCAACTATTCATTTGCTTCTTTTTTCTCCTTTGTCTTTTATTAAATGTACTACAAATTTGCTATTTTAGTTTTACTTTCTAGAAATATATAATTTTCCATTCTATTTTTCTTATTTTAATGGCCACCCTTATATTTTAAGAACACATAATTTACTTAAGGAATTTGAAAGCTACATGGACTTATTCCAGCTTATCAAAATGAAGCCATACGATTGGCTGATCCAAAATACATCCTTGATGATGCTTCCGCATCACGGTCTTTGACTATAAAAAACACTAACACTAACTGTGCCCTTCCTAAACAGCTACTGGATTCAGCCACCATTAGTCAGGTTTTCTGTTGCTTTCAGCCTCAATCATTTCTAAAGAATTCACAACCTCTCTTTCATATGACATGTTGGGTATGTCAAGCGTAGAAAGTTCTATTAATTTATTTCTAATTCAATATTCTTCACTGATATTATTCTTTCTCTCTCTCTCTCTTTTTTTTTTTTTTTTTTTGAGACAGAGTCTCACTCTGTTGTCCTGGCTAGAATGCCATGGCATCAGTCTAGCTCACAGCAACCTCAAACTCCTAGGCTCAAGCAATCCTTCTGCTTCAGCCTCCCAAGTAGCTGGGACTACAGGCATGCACCACCATGCCCAGCTAATTTTTTTTATATATTTTTAGTTGGCCAATTAATTTCTTGCTGTTTTTTAGTAGAGACGGGGTCTCGCTCTTGCTCAGGCTGGTTTCGAACTCCTAACCTTGAGCGATCCACCCGCCTCAGCCTACCAGAGTGCTAGGATTACAGGCGTGAGCCACTGCGCCCGGCCATACGAGTACATTATCAATGAAAAAAACAAAAGCAATGAAAATAAAAAAATAAAATTTTTTTTTAAAAAAAGTGTTCAAGACCATCCTGGGCAATATGGCAAGACCCCCATCTCAAAAAAAAAAAAATGTATATACATACACACAAAGATAAAAGCTCCAAATGTTCTTTTTCTTAAAGCCTATCATAATCATGTAGTTTCAATGATCTAACAATCTCATTTCCCACTATGGAAACAAGAGGAAAACAAAAGGTATCTGTATAGATCTAAAAGTTATGATTCAAGGAATCTGAACAGTCTTGTTTTCAAATTGTTTGTGAAGTGTCAGACCACCACTTATTCATGCTTTATATTTATGTGCAAAGGACAAACAAAAAAGTTAAAGGTATGATCTGTCTTGCATGTGGAGCCCAGTATTTGTTGTAATTGTTCTGCCAAATTTTGATTAAGCCTGCCTCCAAGTCCAAGACATGTACTGACCAATCTCACATCATTAAGCCTATAGCAATAACCCCCTGGTACCATTAAGTACCTGACTTCCTACTCCCATCTCACAGAGAATTACAAAGTGGTTGCTTACATCACTTGGAATTACAATTGTCAGTAACACAAATGAAACCTGAGTTTGGTACTAAACAAAGAAAATTAGACAGCAACCCCATCCTCTGGGGAGCTAATGTTTGTTCTCAGACAACCATTTCACAAAGACAACATATCAACCACACACAAACTGTCCAGTGTCTGGGACAGTCCCTGTCCTAAATACTCTGACCTGTTATACACATAAATGTAATTGTACTAGTCAGAGGAAGTGTCTGGTTTTTAATTCAGTATGTACGTTCCCCTAAATAGCAGACAAAAGTACAGATTTGGCCGGGCGCGGTGGCTCATGCCTGTAATCCTAGCACTCTGGGAGGCCGAGGAGGGCGGATCGCTCAAGATCAGGAGTTCGAAACCAGCCTGAGCAAGAGCGAGACCTCGTCTCTACTATAAATAGAAAGAAATTAATTGGCCAACTAAAAATATATAGAAAAAATTAGCCGGGCATGGTGGCGCATGCCTGTAGTCCCAG